>ML104031.1:0-24629 GCA_003697995.1 Taxidea taxus jeffersonii | reverse complement strand
TATAGAAGTAGTATTACTATAGTAGTAGTAGTATTACTATAGTAGTAGTAGTAGTAGTACTTACTATTACTACTACTTAGTAATACTACTGCTAATAATGAACAGCAACAGCGTCTTTAAGCAAATAACTGACAAAATAATATAGCTAAAATCGTAGCCCCAAACCATATTAGAACAAGATCAAGAAGCAGAAGGCAGGAGACAAGGGCACGGAGTGAGGGCCATTCTTCAACTGTATTGGAATAACTCTGATATCCTACTGTCTGGGAGCACTGCTGATTCCTTCATCAGAAAGGGTAATGCCCTTCTCCCGAGTGATACTGTAGGCCGGTGTCAGGTCTTGTTCAGTTTTCTGTTGCTACCACACCAGATTACCACCAGCTTCATGCGTTCAGACAACCAAAATTTATTATTTCACAGGTCTATAGGTGACAAGTCTGAGTTGGCTCATGTATTTTCTCTGTTCTGGGTCACAGGAGGCTGAAATCAAGGTTTGACTGGCTGGACTCCCGTCAGGAGGCTCTGGGAAAAACCGTGTCCAAGCTCATTCAGATTGTTGGCAGAACCCAGATCTTTGGGAATGTAGGACTGTTTTCCTTGCTGGCTATCAGGAAAGGGCTGCCCTTACCTGCCAGAGGCTTTCTTGGTTCTTGATGTGGGCCGCCACGTCTCAGAGCCAGCAAGCATGGAATCTTTCTCAGCCTGGGTGTTTCTCACTTTTCCTTCCACCATGTTCTTCTTCTGCTTCCAGCCAGTGAATGGTTTCTGCTTTTAAGGGCTCGTGTGATTCGATCAAGTCTGCTCAGATAATCCAGGATAATCTCTTTATTTTAAGGTCTGTAACTGTAATCATGTCTGCAATGTCCCCTCTGTCAGAGAAAGTAACATCTCCCCAGGTTGCAGGGATTAGGGTGTGGGCATCTTCAAAGGGCCACTCTTCTGCCACAGATGTGACACGCTTTGAGTTGTTCTCCAGAATGAAATCCATAGGTTATATGCTCCAAAGCATGTACCCAAAATGGCTGCCAGGGCTCAAGGAGCAGCTCCTCTCACAGAGTAAAGCCATACCCACCTGTGTCCCAGATCAGAGCTGACCGGTGCCCTCCTTCAACAGTTCTTAATCTTACTGCCACAGAGACACACCTGATATATTCTTTCGTGCTCTCATACTCTCAGACTCCAGCTACTGTCTTGATAAGCTGTGTTGTGGCTTGTAAGTAAAAAAACAGTTAAAAAGTTGAACGGGTTAATGCAGAAGCAGAGCATTGTCTCTTTTAGTGTTTTAGATCACTTCATTAGAATTTCTCCCCAAAACAGTTCTCCCCCCTTGTTAGATTGGAGGGTATCTCTGCTATCCCAGGGTTCCAGCCAGTCAGCTGCAGATCTGTCTGGAAGAGATGCCGGTATACAAATGTCCTGGGGAGCAAGGAGGACACTTAAGGGACAGTGATGGGTCCCATTCTAACCTGTTTTGAGATGGATCCTTCATATTGATCTTTGAATTTATTAAAATTTTCATATACTCCAATATAATGTGAAAATTGACAGATTACATACATCTTGTAGAAAATAAGAGCAAAGAAAAGTGTTTGAGCCTGGAATTAATCCAGAAATACTTCGTAGGAAATTTGGCTCTTGAACTAAAACTTAAAAGATAGCGGAGATGGTCAACATATACTTCAGTTTATGCTTAGAAATGCTTTTCAAACACACTTTGGAAGTTAGGATACCAACTGCTTTCTCTGAAAACTGGCAATTAAAAGAAAGAAAAGTATTTATCCTGTCTTTGAAAGAACGGTACTTTTTAGTAATTCAAATGGCCAACTGATCACGAAAATCTCCTTTACAGAAATATGGCAGTAAATACAGAAAAAGTGGTAGAGGGGTGCCTGGGTGGCTCAGCCGGTTAAGCGGCTGCCTTTGGCTCAGGTCATGATCCCAGCGTCCTGGGATCAAGACCCACATCAGGCTCCCTGCTCAGCAGGGAGTCTTGCTTCTCCCTCTCCCTCTGCCTCTTTCCCTGCTTGTGGTCTCTCTCTCTCTTAAATAAGTAAAATCTCTTTTTTTTAAAAATTTTATTTATTTATTTCAGAGAGAGAGAAAGTACAGAGCATGAGAGGGGAGAAGGTCAGAGGGAGAAGCAGACTCCCCGTGGAGCTGGGAGCCCGATGCGGGACTGGATCCCGGGACTCCGGGATCATGACCTGAGCTGAAGGCAGTCGCTTAACCGACTCAGCCACCCAGGTGCCCCAATAAATAAAATCTTTAAAAAAAAAAAGAAAAAGTGATAGAATTAGAAAGTCACTATTTTGCAATATTAATGAAATAACTGATTCAGGCAGTGGTTATCAGTGATTGAATCCATTAGTTTAGAGATTGAGGAAGAACTAGAGAATACAACACAAGGTGAGAAAAACAGCACCTTTCCCCCCTCCTGATGTAATTTGAAGCACACTGTGTCCTCCATTATGAAGTAGTCCGGCAAGAAAGTTGAACCTGAGCCTAACCAAGCCTCGGTCGATAACTTCTAGCCAACAAGAAATAGAGGAAAACAAGTAGTTAAATAACACAACAATAGAACACACAAAAATCTAGAAAAGGGGATAGTTTCTAGGACAAGCAACGTAGTTTCTATGCCAAGTTAATGTCATTGAAGGACTGCTGTCGATTAAAAAAAAAAAGATTTAGAAGGATTTAACAGTGTCTGGATCTTCTTTAGATCTTAATTTGAACATATCATCTATAAGAAGAGACATTCTTGAGACTATTACAAAATGTTTATTTTGGACTGGACACGAGACGACATTGTTGTTAATCCATAGGCGAGGTGGTACCCTTGCCATTCTGTGAATGTCTGTTTTTACAGATGGCTACTAAAGTATTTAGGCATGAGATCACATGCTGCTGGGATTTGCTTTTAAAATCTTCAGCAAAGAAGAAAAAATGAAACAAATGTAAAACCTCGATAATTATTCAATGTAAACGATGAGTATATGGAGATTCATGATACTATCTCCCTTTCTCCATACATTTGGTAGTTATAAAATGTTTCACTAAAATTTTTTAAATCACTTATTCCCACTTAATTATATACCTTAAATCTGTTGATATGTACTTTAACAATCAGGAATAGTATTACTGTGCCATTGTTTTGCGGTGGTATGAATGGTTATCCCTATTTTATCAAGTAACCTCCTTTTAAGTAGCTGGTTCCTTATACGATTGGTCTCATTTCCTTGAGGCTCTGTACCTCAGGACCGATATTAATTGATAAGGCTTCTTTCTTGAAATTCCCATTAATCAACCACCGTCGATCCGAAATGCATTAGTTCTGCTAACGTAATCCATATGCATTTTTACACCGTTCCAAGATTTGCAGAAGCTAATTGTGTACTAACAAGAGAACAGGAACAGTAATTGATCACATCTGCTTAGCCTTGGAGAGAAGTGCAGTGATCATTCTTAGAGGATGGACTGAATGAATCCGAAGTGAGGGATGCCCAGCGCAGTGGTGTCTGCGGTCCCTTCTCCGGGTGGGCTGGGGGAGGTGCATCGTCTGTTGGGAGGCACAAAGGGCAGTGTTCTTTGGCGGTAGGTGGAGCTGCTGTCAGGGGGAGAGGCTTTCTTCATTTCCAGAAAAGCTGTAGTTCTAGTTTTATCTCTGCCTTCTTCCCCCTCAAATTTAACAATACTAATGCTAAGTTTGTGTGTATTTTTTTTTTCTCAATGGTTAATTATAATCCCTTCTCTTTATTAAGTGTCATTTTCCAGTCTTAAAAAAAAAGCAATTAACAAAGTGGCTTAAAGGCAAAATCATTGAGAGAAAATCTCATTTTCTTAGGAGATTCTGTCATTTTTTTAAATTTATAGTTATAATTCCTATTTTCAGAGACAGGGCAGGAAGAGAAGGTAGCTTGATATTCACATAATACCCGTCAAGGTACATCCATAAATGTGAAGTTGAACAGAACTCCTCTCCATTTTTGCTGTATCCTAGAGACCCTGCATCCAGATTCTTGATGCTGTTCTAGGAAGCAATTTTGTTTACAGGTAATTTAAGATTTGGATGAGGCTCTGGTTAATTCAGCTTCTGGATCAAAGAAGGGGTAATTCAGCTTAAAGGTCATCCTAGAATTTTAATCATCTAGGTGGGAAAGGAAGGAAAGGCACAAACCTCATTAGCGATATAATGGGGGGAAAATTCAGTCTCAGATAAATGGTACAAGCTTCTGAAGCTTCGCTGTAAGCTGGAGCAGCACTAGGAAAAAAGGTTGCGCTAGAAATACAGGACCTTGCGTTACCTTCCCGACGATACCATTTTCCCCGCAGCTCCTCGGCAGCCTGACTGAAGGGCTCTACCCACCAGCCGGTGCCCCTCGCTCTTTAGGTCCCTCTCTCCAGCCCCAGCCGAGTCCTGGATTCCGCATCCCACACCTTGAGCCTCCTTTTTAAATGAATTTCCTTTCATTTATGTTTTAGTTGTATTGTTATTATTTTCTACTCTATAATATTTTACTTAGTTTTATTATTTTATTGAGGTATAATTTTCAGAGTAAGATACAGACCCAGAACAAACAGTTTGGTAAGTTTGTGTACTTCACATCCCCTCACGATAATAGAACATTTTCATCCACCTAGAAAGTTCTCCCTGCTCCGAAAGCCAAAGGAAACCACTGACCTGATTCTATCAACCTAGATTAGTTCCACCTGTTCCAGAATTTCCTATGTAAATAGTGTAATACAGACCATACCCTTTGAAGGCTGGCTTTTTGCTTCATCCTAATATTTTTGAGCTTTGGCCATGTTGCTGAGTAGTATTCCACTGAATAAATATACCTCGATTTAAGGAGCCGTTTTCCAGTTTGTGGGTGTTTGGGATGTTTCTAGTTTTTTACTATTACAGATAATGCTGCTATGAATATTCTGGTATGAATCTTTTGGTATATCTGTTTTTCTTCAGTTCCACCTAGCTTCATCCTTACCGATGTTTGCTGTAGTCAGCGTTTTGATTTTAATTTTGTCCATTCTAGTGGGTTTGTAGTGATATGTCATTTCAGCTTGTGTTTGCTATGTGATTCATGACACTGAGGAGGTTTTTTGCTTACCAACTCACATCTTTCTTTGTTGAATGTCTGTTCAAGTCATTTGTCTGTTTTTTTGTTGTTTATTATTGAGTTAGAGAAGTACTTTATTCTGGATCTAAGTCCTTTGAGATATTTACCTCTGTGTGTGTGTAAAGGGAAATTATTAATTTTGATGAAGTCCAATTCAACATTACTTTTGTGACTACTACTTTCTGCTCTCATCTAAAAAAACTTTGCCTCCCCGAAGACACAATGAGAGTCTACTATGTTTTCTTCCAGAAGTTTTATAATTTTGGCTTTCAGATTGAGGTTACTGGCTCATTTCAAATAAATTTTTGTATAGCGTGTGATCTAGGGATGGAAATTCATTTTTTTCCTATAGTTGCTCAGTTCCAGAAACAGTTGTGGAAAAACTTAAGACTGCTTTCCTCTCCCTATTGAATTCCTTTGGCATCTTTGTTGAAGATCAATCAACTGTATAGCTCTGGGTTATTTTTGGGCTATCCTGTCCCATTGATCTAGTTGTCTGTCCTTACTACAATCATGTTCCCTTTGTACTGATAGTAAATTTTTCATGTGCTAATGTGGAAATAGCTCCAAAATGGACTGTTGAGTGGGAAAAGAGTATACTGATCAGTGTATATAGCATATTGCCATTTTTCTGAAATGACAGAAGGTAAAATTTGTTATGTATGTTAGAATATGCTTTTGAAGGGCACCTGGGTGACCCAGTCAGTTAAGCGTCTGACTTTTGACTTCAGCTCAGGTCATGATCTAAGTGTCCTGGGATCGAATCCCACATTGGTCTTGGTGCTCAGCAGGGTGTCTGCTTGAGATTCTCTCTCCCTCTCCCACCACTGCCTCTTACCCCCATGTGTGCGCTCTCTCTGTCCCTCTCAAATAAATAAATAAATAAATTTTAAGAATGCACACTTAAAACTTTTGAAGGATATGCAGGGTATTAACAGCACTAATAAGAGCAGTTACCTCTGGCAGATCGGGAGTGTATGGTAGCTGGGTAAATGTGGGACGAGAATATGAAGAAGAATTCTCACTATACTTTTAAATGATATTGACATACCAGTTCTTCATAATATTTTAGGTGAAACTGTATTTTTTAGACCTTGAATTTGGTTAATATCATGATGATTTATTTATTCAACAAATATTTGTTGACTACCTATTGTGTGTTGAGCAATCTTTTAGCCCCTAGGAATATAGAGCGGAACAAAATTGACATATTCCTTATGTACATTCTGGCGGAGGAAAAGGTAATAAATAATAGACAAAACAAGTACTCATTGCAGGTGGTAAGTGCTATGAACGACATAAATAGGAGAGAGAAGAGCAAGACAAACATGAGATAGGGGCATATGGAGAAGGACTTTTGGAGGAGTGTAGGAGCTGAGATTGTATGAGCTGAGACTCAATTGCCAAGAATGATTCAGAGACAGGACAAATTGAGGGGACACTTTCTAGGCAGCATAAACCATAAAGAGGCCCTGCAGGTGCAAATGGCTGAGCAGACACAGGAAATGGGCAAGCAGGTGGCAGGTCACAGTGTGAGTGACACAGGGTGAAATCATGGAAACAGGAAGGGTCTCAGGCTGGTAGAACTTTATAAAAAGTGATGAGGAACTTGGATCTTATTCTAGATGCAATGGAAAGTTTTTGTCTTTTTTTTTTTTTAATACCCAGTACTCATCCCATCATGTGCCCTCCTTAATGCCCAACACCCAGTTGCCCCTCTCCCACCTCCTCCCCTCCAGCAGCCCTCAGTTTGTTTCCTATGACTAAGAGTCTCTTATGGTTTGTCTCCTTCTCTGTTTTTTTTTTTTCTTGTTTTATTTTTTTCTCTTTTCAATGGAAAGCTTTTGGAAGGAGTGAAATGATCTGCTCTAAGTTAAAAAAAAAAGTTCATTTTGTTGGGAGAAAAACAGATTAAGTAGAGGATGGCAGTGAGAGAGGAAGAAAATCAGGAATTATTATCGCGGAAGCCAGAGCTAGATTGTTCCAGCTGAGGACAGAGAGCTGTCCACTAGATTTAGTCACATCGAAGTCCTCAGTGGTCTGATGGGAGTGACATCTGTGGGGTGGTGCGCACAGAGGCCAGACCAGAATATGCTGGAAAGTGAATGGATTTTCTGTATTCTGTACCCCATCTCCACTACACAGTGTGTACACACACACACACACACACACACACACACATACAGAGCAAATGAAAAGTAGAAAAGTGGGGAAAAACTAGAAGTTTCTTTCAGGTGTTCTTTAACAGCAGTAAATATAGGGAGATGTTCAATGTGTGTGTGTAGACAGCACATCTGTGTGTTACTTTAACATACTTGGTACCTATTAAAAATCCTTATAAGGAAAACTGCTACATGCTCTTAGTGTTTCAATGACTAAATAAATGTATTTAATAAATAAATAACTAAATATGTAAATACTCATTTAAATATCTATTTAATATTTATATTATTTATATTATACTAAATAAATAAATTTAGTGACTAAATAATTCCACCCTGTAGGAAGTAATATTATTGGAAGTTTCCACTGAAATTTTTAGTATGACTTCTGGGTATATTTTGGGGGACCTGTATATTTCACCAGCCTCTCAGATTGTCCCAGACATCCATCCATCCATAATGACAGAATGTCTCATGATCTTTATCCATCTCACTCACCCACATCAGCGCGACTGATGGAGCCGCACTGCTGATACTCCCATAAGGAACCATGTGTGGATCCCTGATGCTTCAACACCAAATGTTTCAAAGTCTGATGCTGGTGAGTGTCAGTGGGATTTATAGAATATCTCTGAGACAACATCTCCAGTCAAATATATGGCTGTCATTTACATGTAAAGGGTTGGGATTTTGGCTTACTACTTAGGAAAAATAATTATATGTAAATTTAAATATTTTACTGCTCAACGAGGAGGAGGAGGGTTCCTCAGATTACAAGTGTGCCCTCTGTGTACATTTCAAGGACAATCCAGGTTCCTAAGCTCACAGACCACTGGTCACAGACAAAAATCACTACAATTTTACCGTGAATCTGTTTTTGGCTTTAATAAAGAAAAGCAAATCTCCACAGGAATAAATAAACAATCTAATGGCGAAAAAGTAATAAAATAAATAAATAAATAAATATTTTACTGCTCTATTCTTATTTGCTATTTGCTACCTCTCTAAGAGACATTTGGTACATGAAATATTATTTAGAGGAAGGACACTGTCTTTCACAGTGAGTACCACCATCTCAAGCCGATGCTGGATGAAAGCCTGTTTCACAGTAATCCAGCACTTTCCACACATCTACTGGACTCCCTCTATCCGAGCCATCTGCTAATATACCTTCTGTGTTTAATTGTTATGACATATAGTGGGTTCTTTTTTTCCCAGTCTTATACATTGCACTTTATTTACTCTTCTGCCTTGAATTCGTGTGTGTCCCCCACTTTCTGCCTCAGACAGAGACTCCTGTGCTTGCCCCCTTCCTCTGCAGCCACCATTGGTAGAAACCCAGCTGTAATCAGCAATCTGGCCCACTGCTAAGAGCTATTAGTGCCAATGTTGTTAATGACCGACCCGACTGAATGTGGTGATTTAAGAGGTAGACATACTCCTTGTCTCTCCCTAGGGCCTTGTTCTTAAATGAGATTCCCACGCTGTTTACTCCACTAGCATAAGGCGTATTAACCACTACCCACCACACTTCATATATCAACACACTGAACTGAAGGAATGGGGAGCTTGAAACACCTTACCACGTGTCGGGTATAAAGCCACACACCCTGAGGAAACTTGGCACCCCTAATTTTCCCTGAAGGAAGTTGGATCACACTGCCATTTGCTTTGAAGTTACAAATATTATTTCCTTCTGGGGACTAGAAGGGGAGAGGGGTACAGTGAGATTTCTTTTAGGAACTGAACACATTGGAAGTAACCTGCAAAATCAATACCAATGACTTGCAAGCAAGGGCTGAAAAATCATTGAAGTTATAGAGTGTGCACAGAGGTGAATGGCTTAAAACAAAGGAAATACTGGCCTGACCAAAAACACTCACAAAATAGAAGCCATGTAGCAAAGTTCTCTTCCGATTAATTCGACGTTTTGGTAATAATTAACACCATCAACAATGATTACACTTAAAAAGAAAAATAAATACAGCAGCAAATAACTCCGAATAAGAAGGTTCTTTACTGATCCTTGGCATGACTGAGGTTTGTGTTGTCTTTCTAGTAAACATCAAGGCATTCAGAAGGTGTGTAGGGATGGCTTATCTACATAAACCAGCAAGCCTTTCATTCACTATCCAAGCTTCGTGCATGCCAATATTATGTGTTTAGTGTTTCAAGATTCTATTTAGCATAATTTCACTTTGAGGGGCTTGGTACAGCCCTTAGAGATTTAACTGCTACTCTCTCCTTTGTTCAAAAGACTGAAATAATGCCTTTCAAATTCCTGGAATTCTTAAGCTTGTGTTTCACACTGGACAAAAAATAGAATCTCTTCCTTTCTTATTGTCCTCCAGGACCACAAAGCACATGTCTGGGAAGACAGGGACCCAGCAACCTAACTCTCTAGCCTGGTTGTGATGGAGAGGTCCTGAGAAGCTATTAGGTCTCTCTACCTTGCTCAAGTCCATGACCGATTTGTGTTATGAGAGTGTGTTGGGGTGGGCAGAGGTGGGGGATGGAGGGAGATGCTCTAGGCAATAGGGAGATGATGTCTGTGATTAAAGGTCATTTGAGAGGGAAAAGGTTTAGGCATGTGTGTATAACCAGTGTGAATAGCACAAAAGGTAATTGTAGATCCCCTCGGACCATTATTTTCCTTGACTTCACTTTTGCCTTCTCTGGACATAGAGAGGATTAATATTTGAAAGATTTGTCTCAAAACACAATGTCACTAGAAAAGCCCCCTCTTACTATCTTACTTCTCTTTTTTTCATTGCAGAGCCTCTAATTAATATTTAGTAAGTAAGAAGTAAATGGCTAGCCACGCAATGCCTGAAAAGGGGAGCTCCTGGTAATTGCTTGGGGGAGAACAGGAACAAGGATGTGGATCACACAATCCCATAATGGCCATCAAGCTTATTCCAAATGAGACAGGTAGATAGGGAGAGGGAAATTTTTGCTTAAGGTGGGTTCAGGATGTGTCAGAATTAGGTTGTGGAAAGTTCAAGTAATTTTATAGTATATCGAAGTACTGGTAAATTCATTCGTTACAGTCTGTACTGAAGGCAAAATACTGCTTGAAAAGTCTAATATCTTCTAAATGAAACATGTACCTCACTATTCATGTTTTTGTAAATAATTTATTTGTTTTTGAGAGAGAGTGTGTGATTGTGATAATGGGTCAGGGGGAGAGGGAGAGAGAATCTCAAGCAGGCTCTACACTCAGCACAGAGCCCGATTTGCGGCTCGATCTCACAACCCCGAGATCATGACCTGAGCCCAAATTGAGAATTGGATGCTCAACCGACTGAGCCACCAAGCAACCTTGCTAACTATTCATGTTTTTTAAAAAGCATAATAAATATTGCGATTCAATAGTTATATTTACTTTTATCCTTTGAAATAAAAAATAATTCTCATTTTAGTTTCATATGTTGAGTTGTTAGAAGACCATGCAATACATGCCCTCCTTAATACCCGCCACCAGGCTCACCCAACCCCTCACTCTTTTCCCCTCCAAAACCCTCTATTTGTTTCTCAGAGTCCACAGTCTCTCATGGTTCATCTCCCCCTCCAACTCCCCCCAATTCACTTTTTCTTTCCTTCTCCAGAGTCCTCCATGTCATTCCTTATGCTCCACAAGTAAGTGAAACTATATGATAATTGACTCTCTCTGCTTGACTTATTTCACCCAGCATAGTCTCCTCCAGCCCCATCCATGTTGATACAAAAGTTGAGTATTCATCCTTTCTGATGGAAGCATGATACTCCATTGTATATATGGACCATATCTTCTTTATCCATTCGTCCATTGAAGAACATCTTGGTTCTTTCCACAGTTTGATGACTATGGACATTGCTGCTATGAACATTGGGGTACAGATGGCCCTTCTTTTCACTACATCTGTATCTTTGGGGTAAATACCCAGTAGTGCAATTGCAGGGTCATAGGGTAGCTCCTATGATTCCTACATAAGGAATCTCCATACTGTTTTCCAAAGTGGCTTAACCAGTGTAAGTCCCCTTTCTCCACCTCCTCTCCAACACTTGTTGTTTACTATCTTGTTAATTTTGGCCATTCTAACTGGTGTAAAATGGTATCTCAGTGTGGTTTTGGTTTGAATCTCCATGATGGCTAATGATGGTGAACATGTTTTCATGTGTCTGTTAGCCATTTGTATGTCATCTTTGGAGAAGTGTCTGTTCATGTCTTCTGCCCATTTTTGGACATGATTATCTGCTTTTTGTGTGTTGAGTTTGAGGAGTTCTTTATAGATCTTGGATATCAGCCCTTTGTCTATGGTGTCATTTGCGAATATCTTCTCCCATTCTATGGGTTGTCTCTTTGTTTTGTTGACTGTTTCCTTTTCAGCAGTGCATTTGATGAGTATTCTTGGTAACATCAGGTTCTTTACTAATGGAGTATTGACCCAACAATTTATTGAGACAAATCCTTCTGCTTCACTCACATGTGTTTCATATTATAATTGCATCTAACACTTTATTTCACAACTTAAATTAGTACAGCTGGGTGGAACTTCGAGAAAGTATATAATAAAGCTATGAATAGAATTGTTAATTATGGTAAAGTGTGTTTTGAAAAGAGAAAGTAGAATTGTTACTCAGAAAGAAAATTCTTAAGTGTAATAATCATAATCTTTAGTTTAAAAAGAACATCATAAAGGGATATAAGATTTTTGCTTGGACATAGAAAACAACAAAAGTCATGTACTTACTATGTGCAAACAAAGGCCTGGTATTTTTCAAGGTGTTTTTTATGCAGCTGAAAGGAGAAAATAGATGTGCATAAAATCAGAATGGGAGACAGCATCTGGTAAACAGGGACAGAGAAAAGGCATGCTCTGAGAACCTGTGGTATGGGCAGCACAGACCTCTCCTCCCAGGAGAGGCCAAGAAAGGCTTTCTGGAGGAGATGGTATTGAGGGAAGTATTGAGAGTGGGATGCAAAATAAGAGAAAAGGTCTAGAAAATCAAAGTTTTTGTATGGTGGACACTTAGATTTTAGTTCCTGTGCTTTTCATAGAGAAGTAGAAGAACCTTGAGGTCAGATGTGAGGGGGACAGGTGCTCTCAGGCTCGGGAGCTGTAGATATTCTCTACAAGTCTGGCAGGGGAAAGCCATCCAAGGCTGACGAGCTGGGAGCTATTATAATGTATTCCATAAAGAACAATACAGCCATCATGTGCTGGATGGAGTCAGAGAAAGACCAAAGCCAAGAAAACTAAGAAAATGTTTTAACAATTAAAAAAAAAAAAGAATTAGCCGAGCATTTTACCTGAGATTTCTTTTTTTTTAAAAGATTTTTATTTATGTATTTGTCAGAGAGAGCAAGGGAGAGAGCACGAGGGAGCTGAAGACAGGGGAGGAGCAGTTCCCCCCAGGACAAGGAGCCTGATGTGGGACTCAACCCCAGGACCCGGGGATCATGACCTGAGCTGGAAGCAAATGCTTAACCAACTGAGCCACCCAGGTGTCCCTCTGCCTGAGATCTCTAACAGAAGTATTAAAAGGAATGCAAAAAGAAATTATAGATCCAGTTCAACAAAGATTTAAAATGTGTAAGTGATGATATAAGTTGTGAAATAAAGTGTTAGATGTAATTATAATATGAAACACATGTGAGTGAAGAAGAAACAATTGTTAGGAATCCATTAATTCTGTATCTATAACTGGAACAGTTCTAGAATTCTGCATTTCGTTTGACATTCATTTAACTTAAAGATTCCCTTAAGTGTCAACCAATCAATAAGATTCTGATTAAGAATTTCCTCTTTATTTATAATTTAATAGTGGCTGGAGAATGGAAACTAGAAAGCTATAGCCCATGCTCTAAATTTGATCCACAGGCACAACAAATTTAAACTGTGATGACTCTAGAACAACCATGTGGCGTTTTTACTCCCAATTTTTCTTCTAGTACTTTATGAGAGATATTAATGAGACTTCAAGCCCAAGTCACTGACTAGTATGACCAACAGTCTTCTTTAACACATGAGAAACTCTGGGGTGAATGGAAATTGCTTGCATTTTTCCTCAAGTGAAAAACAATATGTAGGAAATATATTTATAATCATCACCTGGCAGAAGTGGACATGACTCTTCATTATAGGAAAACATAACGAATCTGGTTGGTTCTTCCACCATTACCATCTTACCAAGAAATAGGAAAGAATGTTTTTAACTGGATAGGTCCTTCAAGTAAAAACTGAATAAATTTCAAGGGCTGATAGCCTTGTGAGTGATAACTTCACTAATTACTTACTATTGATGAAAAATATTCTGGTGCAGATGTTTTCTTCATTTGTCCCATCCTTGGTGGGTAGGTGGGTAAAGCAAAGACTTCTGAATCAACCTGACTACTCCCTGAATCCCACAAAGCCCTCCATAGCAGCATGGCTTTGTCAATCCACCTAACCCCTAGGGAAAAAACTCATCTGGTAGTTGTGTAAATTGTACACAGTACATGTAGAGTGCTTAGCACAGAGCACATGGTAGGTGCTTAATAAGTACTTGTTGAGTGAACAAATACTTTTACTCTAAACGGAGTAGACCATGAGGTTTTCTAAACAAATTAGATGGTAAAACTTCTTGAGTGCTCACCTCTGTGTCACTGATGAATGAGGAAGGAAATTTGAAAGAAAAGGGAGAAGTGGATGAACATAGTACACCCACTGAAGACAGGAAGATGTGATTTTTGGGTACCCAATCCTGGGCACACAGGTGCATTCTAGAGTGTGGCTCACTGTCCCTTATTTCCTACTCACACTCACTGGAGGGCCCGGCCCTCCGTGCCCAAGGTGAACGCAGGTTTTAGGGAACAGACCAAGTTGGGTTCAAGTCCATTTTGCTTTATTTCCAAGGGGGGTGAGCTTAGGCACGTCATTTAAAATTTCTGAGCTTCAACTTCCTCATTTGTAAAGTCTCACAGAGTTGTAAAAAATGGCAGATTACTGGCTTCTTCCATCCTAGGACACATGCACATTTCACATTTTAATTGGGATGATTCTTAAAAACAGTGCTATGTCCATTTTGGGGGGAGAAAGTGGCACATAAAATAATGGGGCCTCTGACAATAAATGGAATCTTAATTTGATGAAATACAGGAAGGTAATAAAGGCAAAGTGCTTTTCACAACATCTGGGACATAATAAACAAAGCAAACAGTCTGGAAGGGGACGCGCAATGCTGCTGTTGTTACGCTGTGCCACACCACACGCAGAAAACATCCCTTCCCTCATAAATGCTCACTGACACGCCAGCTCCTATTAATGCCACCCAGAGCACATTTTGCAGAAGAGTAATTAAAGCCTTAAATGTCCTGGTATCTCTAATCATCTAAAGTATCATAACTTTTTAATGTAAAACAATAAAGTCAGGCCGTGAGTACTCAGGGTCTGTGATGTGCTGGGCCCTCTACTAGGCACACATTTTCATTATTTTTTCCTAATATGACTTTAATATGATTTAATGTCACTACCACCAACAGCACCATATGGCAGTTTCCTCATTTCCTCTAAAATAATTTACTGAGGCTTTAATGTGTCCAAGTGACCAAACTCTCTATACTGAATTTTTCTCAAGGTTTCTTCAGGACATCAGAAAATAATGGAGATTTTTTTCAGGTGGCCGTCTACCAACTGGATATGAAATTGGATCAGCTGGAGGCAAGAACAGATGGGGTTGAGCAACAGATGGAAAGACCCTGTTTAGGGTATGCAGAATCATTCCAGCAGAATCCATCATACCACAGGAGTTAGTCTCAGTTTGTTAAAGAAAATGAACTGAAGTAGACAATTGAGTTTCTGGGAAATTAATACGGGGCTCATACTCTAGAAATAGTCTTGGTTAAGTGTCAATAAGACAGATGAGCTAATGATGCTGAATTAGAAGTCTTAAAATGTCACACTCGTCAATGATAATAGCTCGCTTTATTGGGTACTTCCTGGGTGGCAGGCACTTCACATACATACCTCCTTCAGTCCTCACAAAAACCCTACAAGACAGGCATTTTCCCCATTTTACAAAGGATGAAATTGAAGCAGTAAGTAAATTGATTCAAGTCACGTGACTCCAGGTGACAGAGCCAGGATTGGAGCTCTGACTCCAAAGTCTGCACAGACTGGGGCCACTCTACCGTGCTGCCTGCCCGTGCTAGTTGGCGTGTGCACAGGAAAAGTTAGAAGAACAAATGGTCAGTCTGGAGCAGTCCTAAGGAGCTTTCCACAGTAACAATAGGAACAGGCCTATAACAATTTGACCCCTGTGGCAGCTGGCCTTGGTCCTAGCAGGAAACACAGCGGCTGTGGTAGCCACATGGCACCCAGTGAAGGAGAGGCTCACGGGGACCATACTCAGGCTGTGGTGAACCACGTGGACTCCCTGTAGAAGCCTCCCATCTGCCTTCCCCCTAGAAGGTCTCCAGAATCCTAGAGCGGCACTGATCCAGAAGTGGATCTCCATGGAGAACGTGGGCCAGAAGAGCCCCAGGTACCCGTTCATGTCCAAACACACTGTGAGGAATCCTCCTTCCTCTTAGGACAGTCAACAAATGGGTGACTCTGAGGTAGTAAGGAAGTAAGATTTGTAGCCCAAATCTGTGCCCTGCTCTAACTTTGAAGCAACACTGACAGGGAGGAGGGAATCATGGACTGCCTACTGTTTGCCAGGCACTGTGCAGACCATAGCTTTGGATGGAAAGAGGAAAGATGAGGTAAACAGCAGCTGGACAGATGTCTGTCGGGCGCCATGCTCTTCACATGTCATTTCGTTTCATACAAACTTCTCTCGTGTCAACGAGTCCCTGTTGACTACAAAGCCATGTTGTCTGGTCAGCCAAATGTTTGAGAAGCTGGTGCTAGTTTTGATTAAGCAGAGCATAAGCCCATCTTCTGAGAAGAATAACAGAGATGGCAAGTATATTCCCTTAAGGAAGTAAGTTTCTTTCTCTGACTTATTTTCATTCAACAAAACGAGACTTTGCCGTTCCATTACCATAGCCTTACTGTCCATACATAAATATCACAGAAATCTCTGAGCTTTCAGGAAGGTAGAGGCATTCTTTAAACATAAGAATGAGGAATTTTAGGGCACCTGGGTGGCTCAGTTAAGCATCTGCCTTCGGCTCAGGTAATGTTCCCGGGGTCCTAGGATGGAGCTTCCTGCTCAGTGGGGAAGCCTGATTTTCTCTATCCCACTCCGCCTGCTTGTATTCCCTCTCTCGCTGTCTATCTCTCTGTCAAATAAATAAATAAAAGCTTTAATTAAAAAGAAAGAAAAGAATGAGGGATTTCGGGGTACCTGGGTCAGTCGGCTGGGCATCTGGCTCTCTTGGTTTCAGCTCAGGTCATGATCTCTTGTCCCTGGGTTGGAGCCCCACATCAGGCTCTGCACTCACTGTGGAGTCAGCTAGTGGATTTTCTCCTTCACCCTCGGCCCCTCCCCCATCTCTCAAATAAGTCAATAAATTTTTAAAAAATGAGGGCTCTCTTCCATGCAACCATGCCTGGTAGTATGAGAACAATAAATGCCTATTGGGTATAAATTAAATTATTAAATTTAAATTACAATTTATATAATTATATAATGATGTATTATATAATAATATAAATTATAAATTATATAATTATATAATGATGTATTATATAATAATATAAATTATAAATTATATAATTTTAAATTAAACCTATAGGTGTAACACATTACAGACATTAAATTAATAATAAATCATCATTAATAGACTGCTTTAAAACAATGGGACTCTGAATATTCATGGCATAAGCCTCAGTTTAAGGAAAAATGATATCATAATCTGCCATTACACTTATAGTTGGGGACACTAAAAACAATTATAGACCTTGAAAATACATGCTGAAAAAATACATGCTGAAGAAATAGAATTTAAAACAGAACTTAATGAATTTTGTGACACAGTTTTTCACATTGTAATAATTCTGAAAACTGGGATGTGCCTTCATAAAGACACATTATAGTCACTTTCAGCAAAGTGGCAGTTTGATGTAGCAAGCATTGCTTCCATGCAGATGAACATCAAAGCCTGTGGGATGCTTGTCAGCGTCTGGCAAGAGATTTCCAGAGAAAATAATGGAGCACTGTTATTACTCCCATGAACCAATAGTCTGGGGATGGGAAAGGTGAGATGGTGCATTAGATGTGTTTAACAACATTTTAGAAGCAAAAGTAAGAAAAAGAGTCTAGCTCTGTGTCATTGCAAAGTGACTTAAAAGCCCAGCATCAAAACATGGTAGCTACTTAGTAGATTTGTGTAAGAGACATCACATTACCTTATCTTCTCTCTTAAAACTTCTTTCTCTTTTAAAACTTGTTATTTTTTTTAAAAGATTTTATTTATTTATTTAACACAGAGATATCGAGATCACAAGTAGGCAGAGAGGCAGGCAGAGAGAGAGGAGGAAGCAGGCTCCCTGCCAAGCAGAGAGCCCGATGCGGGGCTCGATCCCAGGACCCTGGGATCATGACCTGAGCTGAAGGCAGAGGCTTTAACCCACTGAGCCACCCAGGCGCCCCATAACTTGTTATTTTTTTTTAAAGGACATCCATGACTGAGTCAAAATGTCATTCCAAGAGTCAGACTTAAAGTGAAAGAAGTTTCAGAACCAACTTACCCATTGATTATGCTTCTATTTTCTTTTTTATGTATGTGCAAGAAAGGATTTTTAAAATCTAGAAATTTTAAAACAATTCAAAAAGAGATCTTTCAATAAATACAAATTTTTCAACTGATACAGTGTATCACATTTGTTAATGTAGAGGTATTTTTCGTAGTTTTTCACAAAACAGTTCTAACTGCTGACATCAGAGATACAATGAAATGGGGTTCATCCAAGGGCGCAAGAACACGAGGAGATGGTCTGTAAATCTGGAGACGTATGGTACAGAAGAAATCAATGCGAGCCTGGAAGTTTCTAGGGATTGTTGTCTTGGTTGTTTAATTAACTGGCTGAGCAACCTTGAGCAAGTCACTTTGTCTCTCTGGACCTCATCTGTGCAACAGGGAGCTGTGCTAGGTGATTTCTGAGCACGGGAGAATGGACATCAGGAGACAGCTGAATCAGTCAGGAAAATAGAACCTACTCCGGATATTCCAAGGAGAAAGGCCCTTAATGTGGGGCAATTAGATGCTTACAAAAATGATGGGAAGGCTGCAGTAACTCACCACTGCTGTCTCTTAGCTTCTCCACTGGCTGCCAAGGAATTAGATACTGTTGCTGCTCCCCAGGCCAGGAATTGCAGGAAACATCCACCAGTGGTCACGGCTGCCTGCAGCATCTGCAAGGGAAACCCACATGTCTACAGACCATTGTCCCTACGCATACTTCTTTTCTGCCCTTCATACCTCACACAGGGGCTTCTTGCTGGTAGAATGTAAAGTAGAACTCTGTCATCAAGGGATTTGGGGAAATCCCTTGTGGGGGACACTTGTGGCAGTCCCACACTGCCAGTCCCGAGCTATGTGGAGAACACAGAGGAAGGTAGGACATGTGCTGAGGGCCTGAGACAAATGTCTGGCGCCCCAGCTGGGGCGCTAGGGTCTCTGACCAATGCGGGTGCGCAAGGAATAAGGGACTGTGGAGACACAGTGAAACGTCATAGAGAAGAAGGTCCACATCTGAAGAGTGCTTCTGAGGAAAAACTGAAAGATGGGCTATGGACTGCCCTTTCCATCCACATTAGCAAGTCAATATAATCTATAAATCAAGTCTCTTTAACTCTTCTGCCAGCTGTCATGTTCTTCTTCCCTGGCTTTCCTGTAACAGGAACCGCACCTCCTGCCCCCTCTTAGCGCAAGAATAATGATTTGCCAGCAGAAGCTCTGTGAATCAGCCTTTGCACCAAACCTGTTATATTGTTTGGGAACCTGGCTACATTTTTCCATAACTGCTTTGAAAGTGATTTCCATTTAGAGCTAGGTGGAACAAATTTCTGCTGCCGGCTAAATCTTCTTTTTCTTTTTCTCTGAACAGGATCTCATAAAAAAGACTATTGCTCTTTTGTACTTCTCTGTGATGCATTTTGTGTTGGGGTCTATGAAGGAAGCCATCTAAAAATATATTGAGTGTTGTGAAAATATCCTCATAATTCTGCCAGAATTCAACTTTTTAAAAGTTGCCTCACTCCCTTTGTGTCTCTTTTTCAATTATCTCTTTCCCTTTGGTACACTGCCGGATTAATATTTCTGGGTCTTTCATAGATACCTACAATGGCTGAAAGGATCCATCTCCCCCTGTGAGAGCCTCATTAAACTCCAGCAGTTTGATGACTGCATGAACTCAAGCCCAGATATAGGGAGAGATGATCGCTTCCAATAGAAAACCCAACATCACCAGCAGCTGGAATTCTAACTACTTTCTGTGATAGGTGTAATAGGCAGCCCTCACCCTCTGCTTTGTGTCTGTATCTAAGCTACATTCTACCAGACCCTGGCTAATAATGATGCCGCCATCTAGTTAGTAAGGGTTTTAGCTTATCTCAATGACATCTTAGTGTGTTTGGGTTATGTTTATCTTAAACTCTACGAGGTGCTTGTTTTCTTTGTAATTCAGCTGAATCAGAAACTGAGCTCTTGGCTTGCTCATAACTCTAGCGTTTCTTTAACTTCAGGTGTCAAACTAACTTCATCTGGGGCCTTATCCTCTAATGAGGACAAGAAAAGACATGCTCCAGATGCCATACTGGTTCATCCCCCAGTTACATGGTCCGTGTAAGAGTATTTGTTTCGTTGCATAGATTTGGCAAGCCATGATCTAGAGCTGAGCAGCTGGGACTTGCGGTAGACATCCAGCTACTGAGGTGGAGGAGGGCCCTGCCACCTTCCTCATTGACTCAGAGGCAAGGTTGCAAATATTTTAGTATATGTGCTGCCGAAGCGAGCACGGTTGCAAATATTTTAGAACAGGAGGACCAGAGGCCCTAAAGTCAGCAAGGAGCTAGCAGAAATGAGCAGAACCATGAATAGAGTCATGATGTTAGAGATTCATAGAATAAATGTTCAGAGGTATAACACATAGAGAGATCAAGTAAACTCCTCATTCTAAGAGCTCATACACCAGAGAGGGGCCCAACAAGGATGAGACCCAGATCTCGCAACGAGCCAGCCTAATGCTTGCCTCTGTAGCTGCTATTCTATTTAGTGGTGGTGAATGGATATGGAGGACTGATATGAATACTGTAAGAAATAAGATAGCCGTAACTCCCACGTTCAATAACTTGTTTGAAATGAACACCATTTTAGTAGCTTGAATTGTGGCCCCTAAAAAGATATGACTAGGTCTTAAAGCCCGGTACCTGTGAACGTGACCTCATTTGGAAGTAGGGTTTTTGCAGGTCCAGTTACATTAGGGATCTGGGGATGAAATCTTCCTGCATTCAGAGTCTGCCCTAAATCCTTGTAAGAGAAAGGAGAAGCAGACTTGGCATATGGACATAGAGAAGAAGGCCACAGGAAGACCTAAAGAATGACAGAAGCCACCAGAAGTTTGAAGAAGCAAGGAACAATTTCTCCAGAGTCTTCAGGTGGAGTGCAGACCTACTGGCACCTTGATGTCTGATTTCTCGCCTCTGGAGCTGAAACAGAATACATTTCTCTGGCTTTTAGCCACCAGGTTTATGGACATTTATCACAGTAGTGCTAGCAAATTCCTACAATTACAAAAGATTCTAATCTAAAGACGAATCTGGGAAGAAGGTTTAATCTTTCTGATAGCTATTTTTTGTGTATTTTAACAAAGTATACCTCGAATGACATTACTTGGAACTTTTGTAGTAGGAAGGACTAGACACATAAGGGCCTCCCCTAAATGCTTTTATTTTTTTTAATATTTTATTTATTTATTCATCAGAGAGAGAGGCACAGCGAGAGAGGGAACACAAGCAGGGGGAGTGAGAGAGGGAGAAGCAGGCTTCCCGCTGAGCAAGCAGCCCGATATGGGGCTCGATCCCAGGACACTGGGACCATGACCCGAGCTGAAGGCAGACGCTTAACCACTGAGCCACCCAGGCGCCCCCCCTAAATGCTTTTAGCCCAAAGTCTTAAACACTGAATGTTCCCTAAGAAGCCCCACCCACCTTCCTACTCCACATCCTTCCTCCACTATGGCAGCTGCATGGTCTTCTCTCCATTCCCGGAACATGCAAGACCTGCTCCTGCCTCAGCTTTGGTGCATCTCTTCTCCTGCTTGTTAGACCCCTTCCCCTACCCTGCACCTCCTTCCCCAGCCTGAAATCAACCCCAAAGTGGTATCATTGAGGAAGACCCTGCTGACTCTCAAATAGGTTAGTCTCCCCCTCCCTTGCCTCTTGTAGAAGATCTCCCAACACCTTTCCTTCTGTTCACGGAACTATCGCTGTTTGTAATTCTCTGTTTATGACATTGCTAGATTTTTTTTGTCATTCATACTAGACTCTAGCCCCATGAAGGCAGGCCCAGGGCTTTATGCTCATCATTATATTCTGGTGCCAGTAGGGTCCCTGGCAGATTGCAGGCTCTCGGGAATATTTGGTAAATAAATGAATAGTGATATTTAGCCTTGGATGAAGCTCGACCCATTGCTTACACTTCAAGCTGTCCATTGTTCACATAGCTGTCTGATGTCCACATAGAAAATGGAAACTGTAAGAAAACCAGCACGAAGTCAGAACTCCAAATTTCGTTTATTTTCCTGACATCTTATTTTCCTCTGTGAATTTCTGAGTAGATGCACGTTCTGCTCTCACCCAAAAAAGCATTTCAGAAATCAGTAAGCATACCCAAAAGGGGCTTACACCTGTTACAACCACTTCACTTTGCCATTTTCATGGATAGGCCAGTTCGCATTAATTATCTTTACTCATCTGTGTAATCAATAAACATTTGTTGAGTGCCTAATAGGCCAAAGATTATATTCTGAAGTATTCTTGAATCTGTAGGAGAGAAAAGAATATAGTGAGAGCAGGAGCTCTGAGTTCTGGTGGGAGGGTGGCAATGGGATGTCCAGGGCAGTTATTAAGGACAGAAAGGGGAACCAAAATGAGACCAGGGTGTTTAAAGTAATATTTTTAGAGACAGTAACTCCTGAGCTGAGTCTTAAATGAAGAGTAGGAGAAAATGGGTAAAGACATAAAGGTTGGCTTACAGTAGGGTCCCTCATACTTGGCATTCTGGATGGGATAACTCTTCATTGTGAGGCATCTTGCTGTCATTTTAGGATGTTATTAACATCCCTGGCCTCTGTCCATGGCATGCCAGTGTGACAGCCAAAAAGCCTCCTGACATTGCCAAATATCCTCCAGAATGCGACCTTCCCTGCTGTTGTGAACCACAGGCCTGGGGCACAGGAAGAACCTCGTCTAAAGGTAAGGAGTAGCTGGGTGACTACAAGCATTTCCATATAGCTCTTGAGAACAAGTGTTTGAATGGTAGTGCAAGGAGGAGCGGGGGAAATGTAAGGCACACATTATGCAAGGATTTTGTGTGTTAGGCTATGGAGTTTAGGACATCATCCTGAAGGTTCTTGTGAGGAACTGAGAGATTTTAAGTAAAGGAAGAATAAGGGCTAATTTATGTTTAAGAAAAATCACTCTGATCATAGTGGAAAGGATGAGTGGAACAGTGATCGGATGAAGGATATAACCCAGGAGAGAAGTGATGAGTGAAAATAGATAGGAATGGAAGGACACAAGACGTGTTCGGATTAATCTCCAAGACTTTGTTCAAGATGGTGTCTGTGTTCTGGGCTTGGATGATCAGAAGGTAGAATCATAAGTATTCTCCAATATCCAGTCAGAATTTGAGCCTCATAACTTCATGAACCCCATGACTATCTGAGGCTTGAACTCAGAAAAATTACTTGCAAAGTGTACGTGTAGTCTAGGTGAACTCACAGTATGAGGAATAAAAAAGAGCACTAAGGCTTCAAATTCAATTAAGCCTTCAAACAAGGACTTCTTGAGACTATGCTCCCCCATACTACTTTTACAAAAGTAATCAATATAATAGAAAACCTCTTAGTAAATTTCCACTCACTGTCCCCCACCTCCAGGTAAGGTCTTACACAAGCAAGACAAATAGGCAAATTGAAGAACTGAAGTCATTTTTCTTGCCTGATTGTCCCCAAAATTGTCTCATTTCTTTGCTTCACTTTCTGAGTCTGTATGTAACATAAAAGGTTGGAATTTTTTTTTTTTTTTAGTATTTTTAAGTAGCTGGATCTTTGACCATACTGAGAGAAATAATTGTCAACAGGTAATATTAGCATTCTGCAGAACTTGTGTTTTTATTCAGCCTCGTGTCAGTGTGTAAGGCATGTCCTTCCTGTGAGAACTGACCAGATGGAACTTCACTAGCACCCACTGGGAGGGAAAGAAGGAGCGGGCTGAGATCTTGCTCATAAAGAGATTTCCCGGTGGGCTGGTGCCACACAGTGTACAAAAACAATGAACAATTCAGGGCAAAGCCTGGTAATTTCCATAGACTCTTTCTAACTGAATAGTTCTACACTTCCTCGTTCACAAAGCTAAGAAGGGTAAAAACCATCTTGCCACTGCAAGGGATTGTCTGAGACTCTTCCTGCCTTTCACCGATGCCATCATCTGGTTCTGACTAGAGACTGAACAAGCCCCAAATGGGAGTAACTCAGATTGAAGCAAGAATGTTTCATATCTTGACATTTTGAAGAATACAAGAAAAGTGTCTATACATAAATGAGTTTGAGGTATACATGGGATTTTTCTGGGTGGATAAATCATGTATTTTCAAGTTTGGGGGCTTCAATGACAACATAAAAAAAATCTTACTAATCCATACAATGACATGTATTCCTTTTTATTTTTTTTAAAGATTTCATTTATTTATTTAACAGAGTGAGAGACAGAGATCACAAGTAGGCAGAGAAGCAGGCAGAGAGAGAGGGGGAGGCAGGCTCCCCGCTGAGCAGAGAGCCCGATGTGGGGCTCGATCCCATGATCCCAGATCATGATCTGAGCCGCAGGCAGAGGCTTAACCCACTGAGCCACCCAGGCACCCCATGTTTTCTTTTTAAAATCAACTTTAATATCATTCAAACATCAAACATTGAACAAAACAGATTATTTTAAATCATAAATCAAGCTATAATGCAAAAATGAAAAATTACCATATAGAACTCACGTTGATCTTACAGCTAATTCTTTACTATTACTGAAAAGAAACCATTATTTTTCACTTCCCATGTGTTCCACACATCATGCTTGGCATTTCACACGCAGAGCTCATTAGCTGCTCCCAAGCATGAGAGGTGGTTCTATGACTGTTCCCATTTTACTGATAAGGAAATTCCCCCCC
>RCUC01140037.1:0-102241 GCA_003697995.1 Taxidea taxus jeffersonii | reverse complement strand
TTAATTCTACCCAAGACTCACCACTCAGAGCTGTCCTCTGCACAAATTTTGGCAAAATCTTTGCTGATAAACATTTTGTCTTTTCTTGTCTATGCACCTCAGGCATACAGACTTGGACTGGTCATAATCCTTAATGGGTGACCTACTCTTACCTATGGCCTACACACGACTCCATTCATTCATTCATTCATTCATTTTTAATAACATAATAAACATCAGCCAAAATAAAGCCTAGGACTTTGAAAAGGACTTACGTTTAACTTCACTGAGCTTATTCCATCCGTCCTGCCTCCCAACATATGAGCTAACCAGTTAGCCCCTTCCTCCTGCTTTTCTGGTTTACAATTTTATTCAGTCTACAAACTGGTACACACAGCAGAATACTGAATAACAGTCCAAACACATGAGCTCTACCAACAGTCAATAATGTGGGCGAATCACAGCAACAGAATATTAAGTGAAAAAAGTAGTGACTGCACACAGATCACACCAGTTTACATTAGAAATATGTACTTTTTATGATGCCTTAATATGGATGTACACTTTTAAATCTCTATATTTTTTAGAAGTTTATTTTTTAATTTTTATTGTTTTTTTAGATTTATTTATTTATTCATTTGACAGACAGAGATCACAAGCAGGCAGAGAGGCAGGCAGAGAGAGAGGAGGAAGCAGGCTCCCTGCTGAGCAGAGAGCCCAATGTGGGGCTCAATCCCAGGACTCTGGGATCATGACCTGAGCCGAAGGTAGAGGCTTTAACCCACTGAGCCACTCAGGTGCCCCAAATCTCTATATCTTTTAATCACTGAAAAATGTGTTTACCAGAAGAGTCAATGAATAAAGAAAAGTGCCCGATCAGTTTTGACAGAGGAGGATACAACCCTGCTGTATCCTTCTGGGCTCCCTAAAAAGCTCACCTTTCCATCCCCCCACCAACTGCATCCCTTCAGATTCCACAAAATTCCTCTGAGATCGAGTCCTGATAGAGCAAGCAAGCAATTCACATAAGAGGGAACAAAGTAGTAAACAAACACACAGGGGAAAATGTTGACTCTGCTCATAATCAGAGAAAAGCAAATTAAAGCATTTGAGGAGCAATCATTCTATGACTACTAAATTAGCAAAAATGGAAAAAAAAACCAGAACAGCAGTGAATACCCTGGATATGAAGGTGAAACTGACAGGCACAGACAATGCTAGCACCCATGTAAAGAAAAGAAAAAATTGTTTCCAACAGCTGCGTGTGGGGGTGTAAGCCATGAACTGTGCAGATGTCTCACTCTGCAGAATTTATCCTGAAGAAGGGATCCAAGGGAAGGAAACAATCCAGGTGGGCCCCAACAATGCAACAATCTAGAAAACCACATAGAGCACCCTGACCGGATGCAACCCAGCCGGGGTGAATTACAGTTTTGAAGTGAGAACGTATACATGATACTTCATACAGGAGAAATACGAAATCCAGAACAGTAGGTGCTTTACGGGGAAAAGCTTGTATACAGGGGCTGCAGCCTAAAGGGCAAACATTAACGTGGCTATTTTATCTGGAGGGAGTTTGTCTGCTGTTTTCCTCCCTTCGGTGTTACTGTGGTGTGGTGATGCAATTATTTTTTTTTAAAGCTTCGGAGGCTTCCTACCTTGAGAGCTTTCACAGCTCTCCTCGTCGCTGTTGTCTTGACAGTTATTTTGCCCATCACAGATGAAGCTCTTATCAATGCAGAGGCCGTTCTTGCAGTGGTAGCGGGCGGTGGAGCAAAGCAGAGGGTTGGCCGCTGTGAAGGGAAAACAGAGAGGTCACCAAGGAGGACAGCAAGTCCCACGAAGAACTCCCAGAACCAGGAGTGTGTCCTGCTCAGGGAGCAGTGAGCTCATGGGAACCCTGAGAACCTTCTCCAGCCAGACTGTGTCCTGCTCGGGAAGCAGTGAGCTCATCTTCTAAGATGGCTAACTCAAAGGCCGTCCTGGGAAAACTGGCCAGCCGATGAGGATAAGACCCACCCTGTCCCATTCTAAGAGCTCCTTCTCCGAATCACCAGGAAGTGCCCTGTAAGCATGCCAGTGTGGCCAGAAGGCAATGCCTCATTCTGCATGGCTAACTTCCAGGTGGCTTAGCTGCCTCTGAAGGGCCTGGGGCAAAACCTGCATCTCCTGGGAGAGTCACGAGTGAAATGGTTGGGAGCGTAAGTGACACAGAGAAACAAAGCCAGAAGGAGGAGCTGAGTCGGGGAATCCATGAACCTCTGCTACCCAGGAGGTGATGGCATGATCTGGTCCAAGAGCTGTATTGGATTCTTCTAGTTCTAGAACTATGGACTGGCCTCTTAATCCCTCAGTTATCTTCATGGCTCACCACCGTAAACTCAGTGATCTCCATTTCTTTGCAATCTAAGAAGCCCATAAACGCACTTGGTCAGCCTGAGCAGCAACCTTGTCCAGCTCCCTGTTCTAGGCACTTTCAGAACCTCAAAAGCAATGGCAGGCATGTTCCCTCCCCTCAAGGAAGAGAGGGGCAACTGGCCAGTGTGAGGTCAACACGAAGAGCTACCTAACAACACACAAACAAATCTCCATAGATAAGTTATTTCCACAGCACAATTTTCCTTGTTCCCCTGTTCCCTGCAGTGTAATTCAAACAAGGCTCATTCCCGAGCTCTACTTTCAATAAATGAAGTAGCAAAGTAGAAAGCAGTCCAATCCCAGCTCTGCTGGTTATGAGCTGTGTAATCCTGGGCAAATTACTTCACCACGTTGAGCCTCAGTTTCTTTGCCTATAGCTTGAACTGGCTATGTAAGCCGTGGGGCCTGGTGCTAACCGAAAAGGTAGGGTCAGCTGTTCAAAAATTACAAATTCAAGAAGGGCATACAAGCAAGCACGGAGCCCTTCCAAACGGAGCCTGGGCCCCGTGTATCTGCGCAGGTGACAGGCCCGTGAAGCCAGCCCTGCTTAGAGCATTAATTTGCTCATCAGATGAGATGACATGTGAGCAAACGTGCAGTGCAAAATCTGACTCCCGGCACATGCTCAGACATTGTCTGGCACACTCCCCTAGCTATGTCTGTCTCGGTCCCCTGAGCACAGCCCTCCCTGCAAAGGCAATGCCGGGGATGATACTGGGGACCGGGATGATGAGGGGACGTACTGGCTGTTGGGGAATGAATGAGCCCACACTTGCACTGCACGTGGTAGGAAGAGCACCAGTTGGGGCGCCAGGCCCAGCATGGAGATCACAATGGGATCAGGGGCAAGTCAGCTGTGGTGTCCCTTGGTGGACCCCACTGCAAGATGGCATTTATAATAAACCTTCCCCACACGCTTCATGGAGCTATTGTTAAGATACACACAGATCGAAGCTGCAAAGGGCTGAAGACTTCACAGGGCTTCAGAAACCCAAAGGACTGCAGAGGTTTTCTGTTTTTTTACTATCTTTAACTATTTAACTCAGAAAGTTTGACTTGAAAGGTCAGAGGAGGCAGAAGGATGGAGGAAGCCAGTGCTCTCGGTTTTAAAGATAACGGACCAGTGTAAAGTCACCCCAAAGTGGTCTGGCCTGAAAATATAAGTTTCAATTATTTCAACTGCTGTGGGTGAGAGGACGGTTCAATTTGATCAGAAAGAAACCAAGGTCTGATTTCAGCCAAAACCAAAATGGGGAGGCTCAAACCACAAATCACGTTCGGTTTCTGTCCAGGGCAGCCCTCCAAACCCTCCAGCATCCCGTGGTGGTGGCCTTCAGCTTCCCTGGGACCTTGTGGGTCACGTGCATGCAGCCCAAATGTCAGCAGCAATCAGCTCGCTCCAACAGGCAGCCTCGGAAAGGCACTCTAATTACTCCAAGATGGGTGGTCGCACATGTACGTGAGCACCCTGGTGGGGGGATCTGTGCTAAATCAGCCTTGCTGACAGGGCTGGCATCTACTTACTTTTCCTCAGCCTCCCACCTTTTCAACCTGCACACTCGCCCAAGGAAACGAAGTCATCTGTGTGTGCATGCACACCAACGTGCACACATATACATTACATGTATGTGTGTGTGCGTGGACGTGTCTAGGCAGATCACACACATCGTCAAGATGAACTAATACTGACGATACCTCAAAACACAGCTCCAGTAAAGAACCCAGACCCACTGAAAACCAAATAAACAGACTGGCTTTAATGCATATAACCAAACGAACTAGTAGCCCTGTTATATGAAGATCGCTCAGAACGCAAGAGGAAGAAGGCAAACAACCCAGTAGAAAATGGGCAAAGGATGCCATCAGGCAGTGGCCACAAGAGGAACGGCAAACGGTCCATAACAACTGGAAAAAATGGCGGCTGCCGTCGGTAATGAAGCACCACTCCCACCACGGCAGACAGGCCAACCTTCAGGTCTTAAAATACCAGGTCGCTGGCCAAGATGCGGAAGGAGAGGCGGTCCTGGGGACCACCGGTGGGGAGTGCAGATTGGGGGAATCCACCTCAGAGACCAACTTAGTAATGCCCAATAAAAAGGTGTCCATGCCCTCTTCTAGCAATTTCGCTTCCAGCTACACACTCCAGGGAGAATCCTGAATAAACACAAATGTTTACTGAAGCCCTGTTTATAAAATTTAAAAAAATGAGAAATGACCCAAATGCTCACCCACAGGAGAACAGATACATGTGCTACACTGGTACAACAGAATTCTACAGAAGGACGTGGCTAACTTTTTCTGTCAAGGGCTAGCTAGTAAATTTTTAAGGCTTTGCCAACCATTCTGCCTTTGTCTCTCTCAAGATGACTCAGCTTTTGCCATGGTGATGCAAAGCAGCCACAGAAAATCCATAAACAAAGGAAATGGCTGTGTTCCAATAAAACTTTATTTAAAAAACTGGTGGTATGCCAAATTTGACCCAGGAGCCATAGTTTGCCAACCTCCAATGAAGCGTAGTAGAAAGTCTATCAACCCAAAGAACACCCCAAAAATCAACTAACTAGAGTCAAGACGAATAAATATCACTAGTATGATAGTACGGGAACGAAGTAACTTCAGGACAGCAGATGCCTCTGGAGAGAAGGGAGGAGGATAGAATCTGGGAAGGGGTATATACTGTGAATTTCCAATGATATCTGGTAACATTGTATTTTAAAAATCTAAAGCAAATAAGGCAAAATGGGAACATAATTTTTTTAGCTGAGGTAAAACTGGTGGATAACATTGTGTTAGTCTCAGGTGTACAAAACAATGATCCGACATTCGTATACATGGTGAAATGATCACCACAGTAATAGCTGACGTTCAACAGCACACGTAGTTACGAGTTTTTTTTTCTTGTGATGAGAACTTTTAAGATCTACTTTCTCAGCAACTTTCAGGTATCCAATACAGTGTTATCAGTTATAGCTCTAGTTATACCATTATTATATTATTAACAATAAAGTTATTATTAACTATAATTAATACAGTTATGACAGTATAACAACAGGCAATGTGATTTTTTGAAAAGATTTATTTATTTATTTCAGAGAGCAAGCGAGGAGAGGAAAGGGCAGAGGAGAGAAAGAACCTCGCCCAGTCCTGCAGAGCAGGCTCCCCGCTGGGCACAGAGCCCAAGATGTGGGGCTTGATCTCGCAACGCACAGATCATGACCTGAGCAGAAATCAAGTCAGCCGCTCAAATGACTTGAGCCACTCAGGCACCCTGGTAATGTGATTTTTAAAACAGTGTGTTGGCGGGGCGGGGGGGGGGGGGGGCGTGGTAAGGCACCTGGGTGGCTCAGTCAGTTAAGCATCTGCCTTCAGCTCAGGTCATCATCCCAGGGTCCTGGGATAGGGTCCAGCATCGGGCTCCCTGCTCCTCGGGAAGCCTGCTTCTCCCTCTCCCTCTGCCACTCCCCCTGCTGGTGCACTCTCTCTCTCAAACAAATAAAATTAAAAAGCAAAAACAAAAAAAGCAGGGTGTTGGGGACACAGGTGTTCATTTAATTCTACTCTGCCTTTTCAGTATGTCTGAAAGCTTTCACTAAAAATTTTGAAGTGCCTCATAGGGCAGAAATGTTTCAGGGATCACTTCTTTCCTTTTCCTTTACTCTTCCCTCACAAAATGCCGTCTGGCCCGCAAACACCTGTTTTGGTATCCTCCCCACTTCCATGGCCAGTTGCTCAGATGACCCAGGCCCAGGCTGGTGCTCAACCACACCTGGGGTAGCTCCTGATTCCAACAGCACCTCATAAAACAGCAGATCCTAACCACCACCCAACTCGGGGCGGGGGGCGGGCAGAGAAACAGAGGCAGAGGAGGCCACAGGAACACTCCCCCCAACCCAGCAGCAAGCCCGAGAAAAAAGCCATGTGCATGCCCTTTGAGGGCGGGGAGCTTTCTTCTGGAGGGGTCCTGGAGCCTTTACCTCCCTCAGGATCTGGTGATTCCCCATCTACATAAACTCCAGCAAGGTCTGCACGCCCATTCCCATGGCCACAGCAAATCAGATAGGAGAGATGCTGCCTGTCACTCTGCAGACCAACCGCCGGCAAGAAAGGAAGGCAGATAGCTACGGCAGGACGCAGAAGAGCTATAGAAAGCTGCCTTAACAATTCCAAAAGCAGAGAAGCTTAAGATAGTTTCAAAAGAAACCAGTGGGCTCTAAAAGGAGCCAAAAGCAGCCCTGTATTATAGTCTTGTCTAAAAATGAACGTTCCTAAGAATGGCCCTGAACTGTCGCCCATGAAGGTAAACAATGAAGAAACCAGGATGCAACACTTCCCAGAGAGATCCCTGTCAACCACGGTCCTCCAAGCCATAAACGTGGCCAGTTACTGGGCAGACTTGCTTAACCAGAGGGGAGCACCCCACCCCCGAAGTTTCAGTATATTTCTTCGAGGGCCTCTGCACCTGTTGGCCAGGCTTAGCCAACCTGAAGGTGAGCGTGCACAGGACGATGGTGGACCAGCCCTGGAGGCTCTGGGCGGATAGGGGTTGAGTCTTCGGGCTCCTGTGGTCCCATGGAACCCCAGCCAGGACCCTAAAGGAGTATCTGCTCGATGCAGAGCTCGTAACCCGAGCAGGAGACGCTTCCTACATTAGGATGTTATGTCTCAGTATTGTCTAGCAATAACTAAACGGATCCAAACGATTTCTCCTCTGTTCTTGGAAAGGTTCACCTGTCACCGAAAAATGTTATTACTTTACTCGGTTAACCAGAAAGAGGAACGTGATTTATCTCCATAAGGATGGAGAAGATTGTCTGTAGAGTCGATTTCAAAAACTCAACAGCGGACTCAAAAGCTCCTCGGTTATTATTAGCACAACACAGGGATCTGAAGATCTGTTTCCCAGCCCACAATCCCCAGGAAAGAGACGCGTCTCTCCCTGCCAGGGGGGAGAGAGGAAGGAGTTAAGGTTAAGATCCGTGGTTAATTCAACTGGCAGCGTTTACTCCAACCACATCTGAAGGAGAAGGACCCAGGGTCCACTGTGGCTGCCCAAAAGCAGCTGACCGGCTTCAAGACAGGAAATGAAGCAATCTGTCTCCAGCAGGATGTAGGAAATGTCGCCTTTAATCCATTTAAAGTCTGTGAAGTCGGCCTCTCTACCACCTCAAAGGGTTCTTCATGAAACACATCAATGAGAAACCCCCCATCACCAGCTCCCTCGCTTCCCATCTGCTCCCCATCTCCAGGAGGTCACTGCTCACTTCCTCACCGAGCAGCCCAACCAGCAGCCCAACCTCACGGCCTCCGGGGAGAGCTCTGCTTTCCAGCTCCAATTTCCCTGGAAACCAGGCAGCTGGGGGAGACAGAGCTGCCCGGAGCCTTCCTCCGTTCCAGCATGGAGGGCCCCGAGCCCCTCTGCCAGTCATCTGTCCCATTCACAAACACTACTGCCTTTGTGCGGGAAAACGCTCACAGCCTTGACCTTCAAAGAGGCGGCCTGGGTGCAGTGCGCTTCGAGTTCTTGCCTTCCTTTCTGAGTTTGCTCCAAGAGGCCTCTCCCAGCAAGCCTTCCTCCCACCGGGCCAGCGTGGCCCACGTGTGGCCACGGTCCGGAGTGAGCCCCTCTTCTGAGTCTGCACGAAGGGAAGGGCTCGCCACTCTGGGCGAGAGGAAGGAGGCAGAGTCCTCAGTCCCGCAGAGTCTCTAAGGGCTCAGAGGATTTGAATTTTCAAAACCCCTCTCAAGTTCACTGGGTGCCAGTGGCAGAATTCTGATTCATTGCTGGTGACAGTTTGTTTCTTCCTCCCTATAAAGGCTTCCCGGCCATGCCCACCTCCTGTCCAACACCCACGCCTGCCTTGTGTCCAACTTCACTGCTTCAATCACCGCCTTCCCATGGATGGCTTCCCAGACCTTCCTCTTGCTATAACATCACTCCCCTGACTCCCCAGGACACGGCGGCCTGAACAGCCCCTCACCTCACACTGTGCATGTCAGAAATGGACGATTTCCCCTCTCTCATTCTTCTTGTGCCTCCACTCCTGGTAAAGGGACCACCCTGTCCCAGCTCTTCAGGCTCCAACCACGTTTGACCTTCTCCCTTTCCTCACCCTGCACTTAGCTCAGGTTCAAGTGCACCTCGTTGGTTATAAAATACAATCTCCAGGGGCGCTTGGGTGGCATGACCTGCCCTCGGCTTAGGTCATGATCTCGGGGTCCTGGGAGTGAGCCCTGCATCGGGCTCCCTGCTCAGCAGGGAGTCTGCTTCTCCCTCTCCCCTTCCTTCCTGCTCATGTGGGCTTGCTCTCTCTCAAATACATAAATAAAACCTGTTGGGGGGGGTAATAACATTACCAACCTAAAATGAAGTTATACATGCAAAGCATATAGAAATGTGCCATGTGCATCGTGAGCACTCCGCAGTCCTCAACCAAGTGGCTTCTACCTCTTGCAGTTTGCATCTCCCCAGCCTCTGCCTGGGCCCTTAGCCTGAAAACCCCCCATGGAACTGTAAGGCCAGCTTTTAATGGTGTCCGTCCACCTAGGTCCATCTCCTTTAACAGCTCCCACTGAGGAGCCCAGAAGGAAACCATCTCCCCCCTCACTGGTTCCCACAGCACTCCCAACAGCTAACCCCGTATTATAATTATTTGGGTGTTAGTATCTCTGTCTCTCTTGCTTGAGTGTAATCTCAACAACGCCACAGTCCTGTATCTGACCCATCTGTACATCCTTTGCATTATCTTGCACAGGCCTGGCATGGAAATTGTGGAAAGAGGGGAATCTGAAAGAAGGCAGGAACTGGGGTGAATGAGCAATGCATGGTCTAAACACGCCCTCTGGGTATACATCTGAGACCCAGAAAAGGATCAAGATGTCCATGTGTTAGGAATACATCTTGACAGCCTCTTTTCCCGCTTTAACCCTTCATTCTATTAGCTCCTTGGCCCCCTCATTCAACAGATATTTACTATGGACTCTTTCCATTAAACAGAGCATTCCACTGGGCACAGGGGAGAGAAGAAAACCCAGTCTGTATCGTTAAGAGCTTGCATTCTAGTGAGGAGACAGGCAGGTCAATTTGCCATGAAGGTAAAGCATGGGCAGTGTGATTTCTTCCACACACATTTATGGCAGGCTAAGGTTTGAGGCCGGCTGTACACTCTGCCCTGGGACTCCAGCCGTGAACCTGACAACAATACCAACTCACAAGGTCACAGTGTGGCCGGGAAGACAGGGAATAAACACAAAGCAGTACTAAGAACAGTGAGGCAGGGGGAGGAGACAGAGTGGGAGACTGGGGAGGGAAGGAATTACTCTTTTACAGGGTGCTCGGGGCAGATCTCTTTTTGTCGGTGGCATTGGTTTGGAGAAGGCCCAAGATGGTGTGTGAACATGCAGGAGAATGAGCCAGCCCAGCCCTGACAAACCAGGGGTGTTTTCCCAAGGATGGAGGTCATTTAAGCAGAAGGAAGGTGTCTTTAAGGAGACATTGATGAGGGGGCTTTGGAGCACTGGGTGGAAGAGTCCCCCTACCGAGACCCTCTCCTCCCCCAGCTCATCTGATGCAGGCCTGACTCCTTGAGGATGCCACCAAGGAAATGGAGCATCGAATCTGGCTGACACGGGAATAAGGCAGCACTGAGGGGCTCTATGAATGAAAATCACAGATACACTGGGGAACCCAGGCAGCTGGTCAGGGGGACAGGTAGAATTTGTTAGCCATGGAAGAAACACAGTCTAGGACATGGTGGTTCTTCTGGGCACAGCTACGCTGAAAGCAAGAGCAACAGAGCCTTAGCCTGAATCAAAGGTCCACGGAGGTCACCCAGGCCACCCTGCCATCTCAGTTCTGGCCAAGAGTCTCTGTCCTCAACAAGGGACGAGCCAGATCAGGGCTGTGTAGCCAGCCGAGCCAGTGTCCCACCTCCAGCCAAGGATGTCTGAGCACCAGGGGAGAAGAAGGGGCCGAACACAACCAAGGGAGAGAGGACAAAAAGCAAAATTTACAAAAAGGTAAATCTCAGCACTGTGAGCATCTAAGAGGAAATCCTGGTTCTTTACTCCTGAGTCAAATGAATGCAAAAGGTGGGAAAATGGGTCCATAGAAACAAAGTTCTTTAAAAATGGGACTCTCGGGGGGCACCTGAGTGGCTCAGTGGGTTAAGCCTCTGCCTTCGGCTCGGGTCATGATCCCAGGGTCCTGGGATCGAGCCCCATATCGGCTCTCTGCTCAGTGAGGAGCCTGCTTCCTCCTCTCTCTCTGCCTGCCTCTCTGCCTATTTGTGATCTCTGTCTGTGAAATAAATAAAACCTTAAAAAAAAAAAAAATGGGACTCTCGGGACACCTAGGTGGCTCTATAGGTTAAATGTCTGCCTTTGGCTCAGATCATGATCCCAGGGTCCTGGGATCAAGTCCTGCATCGGGCTCCCTGCTCAGCAGGGAGCCTGCTTCTCTCTCTGCCTCTCCCCCTGCTTGTACTCTCTTTCTCTCTCAAATAAATAAATAAAATCTTTTTTAAAAATGCCTCTCCTGTTACATACGAAAAGCCAAGACATAACCCAACAAAACCTCTCCTTTATCTTTATCTTTTTACTATTTTATTACAGAAAATTTCAACTATCCAAAAAGAGACTGGCATAGTGAACCCCCATGTTCTGATCACCTGGCTTTAAAAATTATCAACTCACTGACAATTTTATTTCAGTTCTACCCCCATCCACTACCCCTCATTCTGATTTCATCTTTATATACATTATTATATTTATTATTATTATAAATATCTTATAATAATATATTATAATAATATATATCATATTATTATAAATAATATAAATATGGCACCAGATATTACATATATATATATACATGTGTGTACACACACACACATCCTTATATATAAGGACTTTTTAAAAATAATAATCAGAATATCAGGGTACCAGGTGGCTCAGTCGGTTAATTATCTGACTCTCGGTTTGGCGGCTGAGGTCATGATCTCGGGGTCCTGGGATTGAGCCCTACATCAGGCTCTGTGCTCGGCATGGCATCTGCCTGAGATTCTCTTCCTCCATCCCTCTCTCTGCTCATGCACGCACATTCCCCCCACTTTCTCTCTCTCTCAAAAAAAAAAGTCATTCTCACACTTTAGAAACTAACAACAATGCCTTAATATCATCAAATATACAACCACAATTTCCATTTTGTCAATTAACTTAATTTCTTTTTTAACAGTTGATCTGTCGGAGTAGAGACTGAAACAAGATGGGTACACTGCATTTGACTGATCTGTCTCTCAGTCCCCTTCAGTCTGTAGGTTCCCTCTTCCTCTAATTTTTCTTAGAATGCACTACTGGATGAAACGGGAGCCCTGAAAAATCTCCCACATTGTGGATCTGGCAGTCCGTCCCCCATGGGGCCACCAACATGTTCCCCTATCCCTGAATTTCCCACAAATTAATGGGTGGTGTGCAGAGTGCATGCTATGTCTCCCAGAGTCCAAATGCTGGACCGGAACCCCTAATAAATGGGATGGCCTTGCAGGGGGAGGACTTTGGGAAGAGATTAGGGTAAGATGAGGTCATGAAGGCGGTGCTCTCATGATGGGATTAGGGCCCTTCTGAGAGGAGCAGCCAAGGGATTTCTCTGTGTGTGCATGAGCAAGGAAGACCCAGGGAGGACATCAAGAGGAAGAGGACCCACACCAAGAACCCAACCATGATGGTTCCCTGCATGTGGGTCTTCCAGGACTATGAGAAATAAGTTTCTGTTTAAGTCACCTAATCCATGGCCGTCTATCATAGCAGCCAGAACAGGCAGCCAGAACTGACTAGGGCAGATTTAGAGGCTCAATCAGATTCAGGTTGGAAGGAGCGGCAGAAATACCTCACAGTGATGATGTGTGCTCCTGATGGCTCACGTCCGAAGGCAAACAATATCTGGCTGTCTCTTTTCTTGTGATGCTCAGACTGACTTGTGAGAGGCTCCCATTCCGGGTCAGAAGCAGTCATGACATCTGCCCTGGCTGTCTCCCTGAAAGCAGCTGGAATAAAAGCCTAGCCAAATACACGGACAAACACAGCAGCTCTTTTAGGTTCTGAAAAGTAAACCAGAGCAGCCCAACTAGTGAAGAAGACCAAAATTCAAACTATCACGGAAGTGGTGGTAGGTTTCCTATTGCCTCCCTCTCCCATCGGAGTCCCAGGTAACTGGAAAGGATCAGAGAGACAGTGGAGCGGGAGGACCTTGGAAAAGCAACTCCATAAAGTTATTTATGAACTTCTAGGCAGATCCCCAAGGGGCACGTGTGTGGGTCTGGTCCTAATCGGCACACCCAAGACTTTGAGAACCAAATTCACAAACCACCATCCAGGTCCAGAACTGACCAGAGGGGATGCAGAGGCAGCATAGATCCAAACGACACTGCAAAAACAGCTTGGAAACGACTGCAACCCCAGTCCACAGAGGGGCTGTTAGGAATTCGTGGCCTGACCCAACAGGTTCATCTGCTTATTACTAAAACAAAAAAATCAACACTCTCTGTAGGCTTGAAACAAAACCTAGAGTGTCATACATAATCATCGAAACATCCAGAATATAATCCAAATTACTTGCCTTGTGAAAAATCAGGATAATCTCAATTCTCAAGGGAATGGATAATCGACAGACACCACTGCCCAAATAAGACAGATGTTGGAATTATGTGATGGAGACATTAAAGCAGCTAATTCCAAAAAGAGTCCCAATAAGCCAGCAATCACACAAACTCTCAACACAAATGGAAAATATGGGGTCTCCTCAAAGAACCCAGAAGATATAAAGAAGAACCAAAAGGAAATTCTAGAACTAAAAAATACAATAACTGAAATTTAAAAAATTAAAAAAAATAAAAACACCCTGTATGGGCTCAAAAGCAGACTGGAGATCACAAGGGAAAAGGAAAAAGTAAACTTGACAAGAGGCTAACGGTAATTATCCAACCTGAACAATGAAAGGAAAAAGACTGATTAAAAACTGAACAGAGTCTCAGGAACCTATGGGACAATCACAAAATATCCAAAGTTGTTATCCGAATCCCATAAGGACAGAATGCTTGAAAACAATTTGAAGAAAGAGTAGCTGAAAAGGTCCTAAGTATAGAAAAAGATGAAAACTTAACAGATTCAGAAAGAACCCGACACAGAATAAACTCAAATCCCCATAGCTAGACACACTATCATCTAGCTGCTGAAAGCTAGACTGGGAGAAAAAAAAAAGCCAACTTCAAAGCAGCCAGAAAAATGATGCATTTTCTATGGGGAAACCATCTGAATGACTGCAAATTTCTCATCGGAAACCACGAAAGCCAGAGGAAGTGAAACAGCATTTTAAAAGTGCTTTAAAAAAGAACTGTCAACCCAGAATTCTATATGCAGTAAAAATATCCTTCAGGAATGAAGGTGAAATCAAGACAGGGTCAGATGAAGGGAAACTAAGAGGATGTGTTGCCAGCAGACCTGCTTCAAAAGAACGGCTAAAGGAAATACTTCAGTCAGAAGGGAAATGATACCAGAAGGAGAGCTGGAACATTGGGAATGAAGGAAGAGCAACCAAAATGGCAAGTCTCTGGGTAAACAGAGTAACAGACTGTTCTTTTCCGCTGGAGTTCCTCAAAATGCATTCGAGGCTTCAAACCAAAAATGAAAACATTGCCTTTTTTGGGTTCTGAATGTATGGAGACGTACGATCTCAGACGATCAGAATGTAAAGAGATGTATGGAGGGAAAGGGTTTCCACATTCTACTTGAAGTGGTACAGGGTTGATCCAGAGCTGTCTGTGAAGACATGGACCCCAGGTCCCAGGTGTGGTCAGCCCACCCACCCCCTAGAAAGTTCCCCAACAATTTTTCATCTAATGTTTTCAGGAACCATGGGCGATCTATTTCTTCACCAAAGTTACAGAAGAGATATTCTAATTCTCTCATTCTTCCATGTTAGTTGGTAAACTTCCATTAAAAAAAAAACAAAAAACAAAACTCTTTCCTATCTGGTGGCTGTTTAATTACTCAGAAGGGCAACGTATCTAGAAAAAAGAAGGTAAATGCTGGATTCTCTTTCACTTACCAGTTTCAAAACAGTGAATTAGAATCCATTATTTTTAGATGGTAGATATGCCAGAGGGAAACGCTAGTTTAATCCCCTGAGTTGAATTTGGAATGGATATAATTAAGTCATTTAGACAATTAAAGACCAATATCCAAACATTTAAATCATACGCGGTCTTTAATACGACAGGGAATATGTAGGGTAGCACAATCAGTTAGAATGTATATTCGAGAATGTACCACACTTGCTTTTTATTGCCATTGAATTACTCTCTAGTATGTACACATGAATACATGCATATATAAAACTCCCCTCTTAGATTGTGAGATCCCCATGGATAGTAGGAAGCGGAGATCAAGCTGATAGACACTTACCAAAGGACTTAGTGAAATACAGAACAAGACATCCTTGGACATCCTAAACCAAAGGTGAAATGCCAGTAAATAGGGTCTTCCTCTTCATCACTCACGCTTTGTTCTAAGTCACTAGGGGTTTTCAAAATCAATTACCCCTTGCCAGGCACCACACTGAACACTTTTCAGGTACTGCCTCGTCTAATTGCCACAATGACCCAGGAAGCAGGCTCTCGGCGTCCCCATTTCAGGAAACGAGGAAACCACTGTGCAAGGAGATTATAAAGCAGAGCCAACCCAGCTTAATCAGCGCAGAACACAAATCTCGGGCCAGGCTCTCCGGCTCCAGAGTCACTTTGCTCAGTCAAGCTGCTACCCTATTAGTGGTCTACATTCCCCGGCTAAGGTGGGTTTTTGCTACCCTACTAACCATTCAACAGTCTAGCCGCTACGCTGTATTTCTGCCATTTGGGATCCAGAAGATGAAATAAGGCAGAAGGAGAAAGCACACGGGAGAGTTATATACTCCTCATGTTCCCACTGGTAGCGCACAATGACAATTGTTCCCTGGAAAGGCATAAGTAACACGGGAGATGACCCCTTCCTCGTCAGGGACTTACACCAGAAGCAACAGGGTAAGAGAAAGCCAGTTCCCTAAAACAATCAATGAAATCATTACAATATGTTTTGAAAAAAAATTAATAACATAAATAACAATTATACGAATATCGATAACAATCCGTATGAATAACATACGTGTCTACATACATATGTGTGCATACATACATACACAGAGAGAGAAAGGGAGGGAGGAAGAGAGACAGAGAAAGGCCTGGCACAAAAAAAACCATATCTGAACATTGTGTCATTCTGGGCAGCTTCATTTTCCTCTTCATGCTTTTTTAAATTTTGCAAGTTCCAAAGCTACTTGCTGGGAGAGCTGGCATGGCACAAAAGGCCCCTGGGAAAGAGATGCCTGAAGATCACTAATGCTGCTGTGTGTGAAGTGGATTTGGACATAGAGATGCTGTCCAGGAAGGGAGTAGGAGCTCAACACCAAGACTGCTGAGAGGGGAGTGGGGGGGGGGGGCATGGAGAGAGAACAAGAGGGGGCATGTGTCTGTGCAGTGCCTTGAAATATTATACAAGTAAAAGGAACTGGGAATATTATACAACAAGTAAAAGGAATTGGGGCAGTTACAAGACAAGGAGAACTTTAGCTTTCTGTACCAAATGGGAGTTTTTCAAAAATATTTTCTTCTGATATATATAAACATCTTTGTAAAACTTGTTCAAAGTGGGAAGAAAAGCCAGCACATCGACACAGGTTGTTGACTGAGACAGTCCATCAGAAGAGAGTATGGAGGAGCAGAGAATCGGCTCTGCCCCTCGTGACCTGTGTGACGCTGGCTGAGTTCTCTGACGTCCAGACACTTCAGATGCCTTATCTGTTAATGAGGGTCACACACGCGCACCTGCAGAGCTGCTGTCGGAACAGGAAACAAAGTACGCCCCAGGCCCCAAGCGCTTCGCAGAGTCTCCGAGAGATGGGAGCTGAGCATTTACACGTTTACACAAGAAGCATCAAGGAAGGGGCGCCTCGGTGGCTCAGAGGGTTAAGCCTCTGCCTTCGGCTCGGTCGTGATCCCAGGGTTCTGGGATCGAGCCCCGCATGGGGCTCTCTGCTCAGCCGGGAGCCTGCTTCCCCCTCTCTCTCTGCCTGCCTCTCTGCCTTACTTGTGATCTCTGTCTGTCAAATAAATAAATAAAATCTTTAAAAAAAAAAAAGAAGAAGCAGCAAGGAAGAGCAGGATCCAGGTAAGGAGAGAAGATGCCCAAGCCCACGAGAGGAAGGAGCACAGGGAGGAGCCGGGCGGCAACGGAGGCTCGGGGCCCATCACGAGGAACAAGGGAGGGGCCAGGCGCTCCTGGTACTTACTGCAGTTCTCCTCGTCGCTGCCGTCGGGACAGTCCTCGAACCCGTTGCACTGGAAGCGGCCGATGATGCAGTGGACACCGCTGGCGCAAGGGAAGAACGTCGGGCCACATTTGGACTTAGCCTTGGCTGCAGGAGGCAAAACGAGACAGCCTGCCGTGAAAAGGTTACACTTTCTGAGCCCTGGCATACCCATCCCACCAGCTCTGAGCGCGCAAAGGGGTCTCTTCACATTTCCACTGAAGTCCCCCAAGATCTCCTACCACCCCCCACCCATGGTCAGCGTCCAGCCAGACTGAGAGCGCTCATGCAGCACCCTCAAGGAAGGGGGTGGCTGAGCCCACCGTATTTCCAGGGCCCCTGCACAAAGCAGGGCCCAACCCCAATGTGGAGCACGAACAAATGAACGGGTGAGCAGATGGGGGATGCATACGACCTACTCTTACGGTGCTGAGGTACCCTTCACAATTCCTTCCCTGACGGTCAAAGCCCTTCTCTGTGCTTATTTTTTTTTTAAATCAATCTTTAAAGATTTTTATTTATTTATTTAACAGAAAGATTTGAGAGAGAGAGAGAGGTCACAAGTAGGCAGAGAGGCAGAGAAAGAGGAGAAAGCAGGCTCCCCACTGAGCAGAGAGCCCAATGCGGGGCTCAATCCCAGGACCCTGAGATCATGACCTGAGCCGAAGGCAGAGGCTTAACCCACTGAGCCACCCGGGCCCCCTTTCTGTGCTTATTAAAGGCTTCCCATCTAGGCAGCATGGCCAGAGCTTTCCGTGGATTCTCCCATTCAATCTAGCCAGCAACCACCTAGTGGCATGGTGTGCGGGAAAGGATGAACACCACAGCCCTGAGACGGCTACCCTCAGAGAGGCTTGCCTTCCAGCAAGGCCGGGCCCATGTGGCTGACTTCCAGGAACTTGGACTTCGGGAGGGCTCGCACCAGTCTCTCCTAAGAATGGCTCCCCGTGCCTCAGCTCTTTACGGGAATGGTGCAGTTGATGCTGAACACCTGCTTTTCTTCTGGGAGCTTGGGATTGCGTAGATGCTGGGCACATAGCACCTGTGTAACGAGCCTGCCTAACCAGCTCCCGGTCAGAACCCGGGGCACGGTGACTGCAAGGAGCTTCGCCAGGAGAAAGCACTTCATTCCCGCCGTCTCGACTTGTTGCTGGGGAATTAGCTGCATCCCGTACCACTTCCCTGGGAGAGGACTCTTGAAGTCTGAACCTGGCTTCCTCTGGGCTTCCCTCCTTTTGCTTTTTCCCTTTGCGTCCCTCATGTGACTACACGCCACATTCCTGGAATCCTCCCAGCAAATCCCCGAGCCTGGGGGCGGTCGTGGGGACCGCTGACAAGGATGGGCATGGTTCTCTTCCCTGTGGCAGAGGTGTGCTTTGAGGGATAACGGAACTTACTCAAAGCCACACAGTTAGAAAGTGCGACACAGGGGTGAAGCCCCTGGCATTAGATCCAGAAGCCACGCTCTCAACCAGCTCAACTGTGTTGCCTCTCTGCCAGTCTGTCTGTCGCTCCTCACAACAGAAGCCAGACTCCAGCTCAGAGAGTTTCCTCTTCTGCTCCTGCTGCACAAACAGTTTGAACAGAAACTGCTGTAACTCAGGCTTGATGGAGTGTTCTGCTAACCAAAGAGCCCTGTGAGGTCACAGACTTTCCTGGGAACGATGCTGGCTGCTCTGGCTTGTGATTACAAGGTGTAAGATCAGATCTATGGCTGCATCCCAGGGAGTGGGCCCCGACTAGCATCCCTCTCCTCTCCTGCCTTAGAGGCAGGACCCATGGTCCTCAAGAAGGAACGGCCGTTTCTTGGGAACAAACAGGCAGTAAATTATCTTCATGTTCCTGTCATCGGGAACATGCCAACTTTAGCAGTGCGATCCACAATCAACAAGGTTTTAGGGTCTGGGACGTGTCCAGGTTTTAAAAACTCCCATCAATTTGTTTTGACCCAGACTTCTGTAATAGTGCTGATGGGCTCTTCAAAAGCACAAACTTGGGAGACAGTGGCTGGGTTCAAACTGTGGCCCTACTTTTTAAGAACTTGGGCAAGATTCTAAATATTAGTGAGTCTCAGTTTCCTCATCAGTGAACTGGAGGTAACATCTACCTTTCAGGGCCCTGGGAAGGATGTGATGAGATAATCTATACAAAATGCGTATTAGCACAGACCGTGGTATACAGCAGATGCTCAATTAATGGTAATGCTTACGCTATTTATCATCGTCATCATCACTAATTACAGAATTTTAAAATTACTTCTTGGGCTGCTCATCTTTTTCCCGATCACCAAAATTTAAAAAAGCTCATGGAAGATGAGCTTTTGGAAGCTTATGGAAGATCTCTATGAAGTGATATGAAATGATCTCCAGGATACACTGTTATGTGGGGGGGGGGGGGGAAGCAAAGTGCAAAAGAGTATTTATAGTATTTTAACCCTCTGGATGGGCAGAAGAGGCAGATCTGAGAACAACTACATGGACTGGTTCATCTGTGCAGAAGAAACACGGGAAGGACAAACCCTGGTTATGTACAGGGGGCAGGTGGGACAGGGGTGAAAAGAATGGGGAAATGAGATTAGAATGAGGCACCCGGGATGAGTCTCTATAGCTCTCAGAACCCCAATATTTCACAGACCTAAACAGTAAACCATTAAAGTCAGCCACATGCCTGTATGTGGGTGGACACTCAAAATAGGATAGAAACAGCAAGAGTGAACATGACTGGATTACAGATGCGTAAACCCACCATGCTGAAGGGTGCCGGGAAGAAGAGAACCAGCCTAAGTAACTCAGGGAACCATCATTTTGCCTGGATTCTATAAGGCTAAAGAAAAAGAGAATTGTACACAAATAGGGCACTCTACTTTTACCTGTCACAGGGGTATGGATTAGCAGTTCTGAAACTACCTTTGTGTGTACTAGGACTGAGCAAATAAGTAAATATACTGCAAATAATAACCGTGAGGTCTCTCGCTCCCGAGGAAGAACTTAGAAATAAGGAAGGATGAAAGGCTAACTGATCCCTGAGGCTTTGCACTGGAAGGAAAGGCATCAGTATGAAGTCAAGATTTGTAAAGACAGACAGACAGACAGATAGGCAGAGAGACATACAGTTAGATAAGAAAGACAAATATTTATAGAATTTTAAAAAAGATTTTATTCATTTGAGAGAGAGGGAAAGAACAGCGCACAAGAGAGCACAAGCCGTGGGGAGAGGGAGAAGCAGACTCCATGCTGAGCGGGGAGCCTGACTCAGGCAGGGCTCAATCCCAGGACCCCGGGATCGTGACCTCAGCTGACAGCAGATGCTTAACCGAATGGGGCACCCACGTGCCCCAAGAGAGAGAAAAATTGGTCTGGTGTGTGCCCGGGGCAGCATGCATGCATTTCCTAGTTCCATCTGCTAAGCAAGATGAGAAGCAGTAAACTCCAGGAGCAAATGAGCACACCCAGCACCAGATCTTGGTTTCTAAATACCATTATCCAATAAAGGGAACGAAGGCTCCTTGGAGAAGTGGTTAATTCCAGGGGGAAATTCAAGATCAACCTGGAGTGTCTTGTGTTACCGGAGAGTAAAGACGTGCTCAAAATATGATGGAGGCATGTCAGAAGGACACAGGAGTCAAGCCGGAGGAACTCCCCAATGGCCAAAGCTATGGCACTTTAACCAACAAACTAATGATAGTTTTGGACTATAACCCAGAGAATTCAATAAATATCTGTGAGTCCATACTGGCATCATAAATCATTGGAAAAATAAGTACATGGAGAAGAAGGGAAGTTTTTCTTTCTAGAAGAATTCCAATGATTGAACAGAGAGGCGATGTAGGAAACAGAAAGTCACCATTCAGCAAACATGGTAACAACAGTTGGAGACAAGACCCAGTGACAGATGCTCACATGAGAGGGCCCACAGGCCTTGCTCTGGCCACACTTTCCGGGCTGCTGAAAGGCTGCTTACAGGCTTTGAAATCTGAGAGCTGTTTCCTCGTAAACCTTCATTCACAACGTCACTGCCCCCTCGGCAGCTTAACAAAGCCTAAAGCCCCTCCCCTCCTCCCAGCGCCAGGCTGCTTTGGACACCTCTCCGGCGCTGGCCCACCTACGCTCCCTGCCTGGCTACATGGGCCTCCTTGCTCCTCCAGGAGCTGTAGCACAAAGTCCCACCTCGGGACCTGTGTGCCCCCAGCCAGTCCCCCAGCCTGCACTGCCCTTCTCCCAGGGTCGCGTGGTCCATGCTTCCACTTACTCAGACACTGGACTGTGGACCCAGAAACTCGGACTCCCACCTCCTGCCTCTCTAGCCTTCCCTCTGCTTCTCCTTCTTTCCCTGTGAAAGGACGTGGCCAGCTTTGTGCTGTGCTGTTTGATGACCAGACACTTGTTTGAATACTTTCATTCACCACCTTCGATAGAGCTGTGCTATATAGTGCTGATGCTGGCTAATAGACACCTGCTGAATACACAAGGGAGCCTATAAAAGAGAGAGCCGGACTGGGTTACAAGAACCAGCTCACTCCCTGCTGACTATGGGCTAAGCATTATGCTCTAGGTTTTACAAAAAGCACCTCATTTACTCCTCATGAAAACCCATTTCACAGATAGGAGAGCTGAGGCCCAGAAGTGAGGGAGCTTGACACTGCTAATAAACAGAGTCAAGGCTCAAACGTTGCTCTTGACTCAAGCACTGTTCATGAAGCCTCTTTAGATCTAAGCCCTGGTCCAGCTCCAAAGGATTAGACTTCAGGAGACGAAGCAAAAGAATATGAATAATTATAGATGAATGAGCTACCATTCAATTAACCAGCTCTTTGGTCCTGCCCCTGAACCCTTTCAAGAATTACTAATGAGACCTGCTGCCTCGTCAGCAATGCTCTGTTGCTGTCTCGGTCAGGGGGAGCCCGATCCGTTATGATTCACACCTGTGCCATCGGACACCTGCTCAGACGACCTGAGGGACGGATCACAGGCGGCCAGCCAAGCACCTGGCTGAGGCTCAGAGGGAAGCCAGCTGCTGACGAAAGCCCTCGGCCACCCCTTGCCTGCACCACCCACCGTGGGCTCAGGGTGGCGCTGAACCAAGGCAGGATGGTGCTCCCTTGGCCCCATTTCCTGGAAGGAGAGATTTCAACATGAAACTGTGCAGCCCCTGCCAGAAGGTGGAAGGCTGTCTAAAATCGCCCTGACAAAGCTGGACAGGGTGCCTCTGTGCCACTGATGACCTGAATTCACTATTTTTCAAGGACTTGCTCCCTGAACCTTCCAAGGAGGCAGCCTTCATCAGCGGGAGGACAAGAACCGGTGCTCTCCTGGGAGTGGGTTTCATGCCTGATCCGTGTCCTCTTCCTCCTTAGAGCCTGGATGTCACAGTTCTGATTTTCACAGATGAGTAAGATAAAAAAAAAATTTTTTTAAATGAGATTGGGGGGTGCTGGGTGGCTCAGTGGGTTAAGCCTCTGCCTTCAGCTCTGGTCATGATCTCAGGGTCCTGGGATTGAGCCCCCACATCCAACTCTCTGCTCAGCAGGGAGCCTGCTTCCCCCTCCCCCTCTGCATGCCTCTGCCTGCTTGTGATCTCTCTCTCTCTCTCTACTTGTGATCTCTCTCTCTCTGTCAAATTTTTTAAAAAATCTTTAAAAACAAAAACAAAAACAAGATGGGGGTGGGTAAAGGGCTAAAACAGAGGCCAACTTTTAATTTTGCCAGCGAGGACACACGCAAAAATCTGCAAACATCTCGACTCACTACCATCCTCCACGGAAAGCCGCTTTAGCCTCCAAAATGCAGGACAAACCACACAGGAGTCCTTGGATCAGGATCTGGGGATTGTGTGAGGACTAGAGGGGAACCAGGAGACATCCCTGTGTGACTGCGCAGCAAGGCATGCACGGCAGACCCCGGATCCTCGCAGGCACAGCCTCGCCAGTAACTCCTCCTCACCTTCCCCGGCAGGCAGTCTGCGCTGTGCCCGAAGGCACGCAGGTATTCGGGATCAGGCTGGTATAAAACCTAGTCCTCAGTCCCTGGGTCTAGCCTCTGGCGACTACAATGTGCTTGAGAGTCACACGCTGCCAAACCCCAGCCCGGGGACCCAATTCGGGCAACAGCCCACAAGGCTGAGAGCCAGAACTCTCCAAGCCTTGGGGAGAAACGCTCTGGACCCGGCATCACGATGCCTGTGGCTCCCAGTCTGCCCCGAAAGGGCTTCATGCTGCTCACTGGTCCTGGAGCCCACGGGGGACGGCGTCTGTGGCCACGGCCCAGACCCTCCCCACGCAGTCCTCCCACCAGAGTCGGACATGGGGCCGCCGTGCCAGAGCCTCTCTGTTCAGCCAGGAGGGCCGGGCGCTCGCTCATCAGACCGGCTGCATCTCTCCGGCTTTGGCAGACGCTCCAGCCATAAACACGGGTATTGGGGGTCTCTCTTCCATATGTCTGCAGTGGGCCAAATGAACAACAGCTGCCGTCTCCACCCCCGCCTCCTGCTCGCCTCCAGTTCCTGCTCCAGGATCCTGCCAGCGTGTGCCCATGACAGTCCGGAGAACCAGAAGCAGGAGCCTGAAGCTCTTCCGTGAAATGACCATCCTGGCTTTTATAGACTCATGGCAGCGCTCATCGTGAAGAATTCCAACTACAGAGAAAACGCACGAAGGTCAATGTAAAAATTACCCCGAATTGCTGTCACTCAGCCAAAGCCACTGGGGCCACTTTGGTAAATGGGCTCACGAAGCAGGGTCCTAAGAACTACTGTGTGCAGATGGCTCAGCCCAGGACCTCAGCAAACACAGTCGGTCTGGAGGGGGCCTGGGATTGCGTATTCCTCGGGCTCCCAGGTCATGTCAGTGCCGCCAATCCAAGCAATTCCCTTCCGAACAGCTAAGGACCACGGTCTTTGTTCACTGTTCCACCTCCAATGTCCAGACAAGTGCCTGGTGCACATGTTACTCAGTCATTACTGACTAAATCAATACACAGAAATCTGAGCATAGAGTTTGCTTTAATGCACCCATGAAATACAATGCTGTTTGAAACTGGCTTTGGGCACTTCCCAATATAGTGTGACGTCTTTTCATGTGGGTAAGTACAGGCCTACACTATCCCTTTTATCAGCTACAGAATTTTACTGCATCTGTGTACCTGTAATCCCAGGGCTGATGGACACGCACACACAGATGCATATGTCATTCTCCCCACATGTACATAACCGCTAGGTCACAGGATACGCGTGTTTCACGTTCTGGCACCCTTTTGATCATCAACCGTCTCCTCCCAGAGGAGCCAGTACTGTCTTCTGGATACAGCTGGCCACAGGAACCGCCTCCGGCCCTGGATGGCCCATCGGAGACAAGCCAATCTTGCCCTGCTGGCGAAGATATTCCTAGAAGCCCACAGGCTGAGAACACCCCACAGCTCCTCTGTGTTTATGTGAGGCTGGCCCCTCCCTGCACCCGGTGCTCTATTAGTCTCCATTTATCTCTGTCTCTCTTCATTTTAACATCTGTGTATTTCATTACTTTGCCAAGCAGGGGACATTCCTCTCCAGTCAAGGAAACCATGACTCTTCTTTTAATCTTTTAAAATTTGCACCGGGTACAGAGCATCAATCTTTGCTAGAATTTGTTTCCCTGGGTTACGCTAATCACGGGCTCATGCAAAGTGTCCCTCCTTTCAGGAGTTGCTCCTTGAGTGAACTTTCCCAGGTTGCATTATCGCCTCTAAGGGCCCGACGAAGGGCAGGTTCTTACTCCAAGGATGGCAGGTTCTTACTCCAAGGATGGCCCTGCTTGTTAATATTTCCTTAGAATGTCCTGTCCCGTGAGGCAGTGTTTCACAAAGAAGGGTGTCCCTGATCCTCCCACAGTAGAATCTTCAGGAATGCATCTCCCCTCAGGGAACCTACATTCCTATTAAGCACAGAGGATTCTAATGAACACTCCCATGTGACCACCCCACCTGACAGTTCTACCGATATCTTAAGTCCCAAGAACAAATGATCTCCTTAGTCCTTTCTTTCTGATGTTGCCATGGCACAGAGCAGCAACCACCCCAGGAATTGTGGCTACAGGGCTCCTATGGGGCCTCCTCTGGCCACCACCCCCAGTCAAGTCTAGCACTCGTATCCCAGATAGCATCAGAGAAACCATGGGCTTCTTGCTGATCTTTCTCCATCTCCACAGGTTCTCTCTTCCTCTGTGTTCACGTGCAAGACATAAAATCACTGCTTGATGCACACAAGCCACGGGCTCCTATTCAAATGGTTGCTGTCCTAACAAAAAGGCCCTTTTAGAACTTCAAAACCCCTCAACCAGTTCTGCCCACATTTTAAGGATTTATGCTTTACCTGTGCAAAATACAAGATAGGGATGAACTGCCCAACAAGTGTTTACTGCCCCTTCTGGAAAATAACAAAATAGTCCTGAGAATCCTGCTGTATCTGCCAGGCAGAGTCAGTTCTGTGGTGACTCACAAAATACTCCTTGAGAGTGGAGCAAGAACAAGTCCAGGAGAGTCTGTATACAGTGCCATGAGTGCTCTGATGGGGGAGGTAGAGGACACCCAAGCTCCAAGTGAGGCGGAGACTGAGGTCAGAAAAGGCTGCTCAAAGGAAAGCAAAGAAACTTCACACACAGCTATGGTGGAAACCTCTTATGTTTAGACGCTGAGACCTTGCTCATTTATTCATTCCACTAACATTAGTTCACAAACTCTGTGTCATACCTGCAAAGAATAAGGATACACTGGAGACAGCTCTGCCACAGAGAAAAGTTTAGTGCTGGTGGGACTGTTCCAAGAAGGAGAAACAGTGTGTGCAAAGGCCCAGAGGCAGAAAACAATGTGGTATGGGGAGAACTGAAAAGGGATCAGTATGAACTTGCTTCTTGGATCAATAAAAAGTACCTGGTATCTTTTCTTTCATTAAAAAAATGTCAAACCTTAAAAAAAAGAAAAAAGCCAAACCTAATAATACATTATATGTTAATAGAAATTTTTCAAAAAATAATTTTTTAAAAATGTCAAACCTGATTTCTCATAAGAAATTTGCCATGAGTTAGTTGCAATGCAGCTCACACTGAAGATGTGAGAATTATCTACACCAAAGTATAAATTAGACAAAAAATCAGATTATAAAATTCATATAATTTGAATCAACATGCACAATGCTCTCCCTGCCTTCCCCAAAGTGAACGCCTACACGTAGCATCACTGGCTAAAAACTTCACAAAAAGTAATGGATCTAAAATTGCTACTATATTCAGTCCCTTGGTTCATTTTGTAAAATGTCAAGCTGTGGTTCCCCTGAAAAAGTCAAACATGACTTCGTGGTTAGAAGCAAGGAAGCAAAAAGAGCCCTATAAAAAAGTAACAGACTTTTTTAAAAAGCATATGCCTGAATTCTCTAAGAAGTCTAGAAGAGAAAAGAAGATGGGTGTTTCATTGTGGTCCTGACGCAGAGGACAAACCTCCAGAAAGCTAAAACCACACCTGGAATTCGAGCCTTGGCACATTCATTATTGCCTGAGCAAAAACAGCCCTGGGCTTGTTCCAGCAGTCTGACTCTGCATGACTACCGGAGTGAACTCTGAGTTTTATCAATTAGATATCGTGATGTGTTCTTCTTCCCTCAAACAACACACTGACTGCTTCAGAGATACATACAGAGAAAGCAAAAGATCACAAGCTCGTGGGAATATAAATACAGAAGGAAGGCATCTAACTGCGACAGCTTCTACAGAAGACTGGGGTAGAAAATTCTTTCTAAACATCTCCTCTCCCATAAGAATAGGAGGTGTGCAGCTTTGGGGCTAAGAAGTCAAAAAAACTTAGGGTTCAGAAGCATCTGGGTTCTACCTGCATTCTGCCACAGAACAGCTGAGACCCTGACAAGTCACTGAACTTCCCTTGACCTCAGTGTCCCTGTCTGCAAAAGGGGCATAAAGGTACCACAGACTTCATCAGTTGTTGGAAAATAATACGAGATTTTGCATGTAGAGAGAACAGCACAAGGCTTGATGTCTAGTAGGGATCTGATCACATCCTCCCCTCCTAAACATGGTCCACGGGCCTACAAACTGCTCTTCTTCCCCTATATGGATGGCCCCAAGAAAAATGAGTAATGTTTAGACTAAGGCCTTACTCTTTCAGTTATCCATTGGATTCATGTTAATTCTCGGACTTTCTATACCACACATCAGAGCAAGTAGGGCTGCAAAGAGAATCAAATGTTCAAACATAACTTCTGCTAAGCAAGCTGCCTCCAGCTAAGGAGCACCTGGCCAAGAAGAAGGAAAAAAACAAAAACCAAAAAAAGAAGAAGAAAACAAAGGGCAATAAGCAGATCACTGCAATGAGATGTGGTAAGTGCTTTGTAAAGTAGACCAACACTCGCTTTTGAACACTGTACTACAGTCGGGTGAGAGGTCAGCCTGTCGGGGTTCAAATGCTGCCTCCATCACTTGTTGGACGTATGGTTTATGGCAACGGATTTCACCTCTCTGTGCCTCCATTTCCTCATCAGGGAATGGAGATGCTAACAGGACCTACACCTCGCTGGGTTGTTGTGGGGATTAAATGAGACAATACAATGATCACTTAGTCTTCCTGTGGACCACAGTATTAGCTATGATGCTTAATATTGTATTAGCTACACTTAGAGGTAGTATCTATTAGCTATTATTACTTAACGTGACACTACAAAATATAGTATTATATATAGTGTTATATAATATTGGGAAGTATTATTACACAGCATTAGCTATTATTACTGTGATTATTTGTTACTGTTATTTTTCAAACAGTTTCTGCTCTAGCCTGGCAGGCCCAGGATGCATGGCACGAAGGAGCACCATGTCAGCTGCCTAGGAGATTGGTAGGGGTGTACTGGTGAAGAGCGAGAGAGAAGGACCCTCCAGGCAAAATAAATGATGTGAATAAAAGCTCAAAGTTGCGACAGGGTGGGCCCATCTGTACAGAGATATGGAAAGTTTAGGACGTGTCGAACACAGATGTGGCAGGAGACAGGGGTGGGAGAGGCAGGCAGGGGTCTGGACACTTAACTCAGGAGCCAGCCAGGGGGCATCTTTATAAAGGAAACTGACATGTCAGATTTGGTTTTTTTGAAGAAAATTTTTATGGACTCATGAGGATACGATGAGGCTCTGTAACATGGAAATATCCTCCTCTCTCCTAAAAAGCCCCAAGGGAACTGAAGAGCCAAGTCTATAATCTTTGGGCTTTCAGGAAAAAGGGCACTATAAACAATAAGGGGATTCAAAGCGCCTGTCCTGCCCTTTTAAAATTTTAAGAATGAAAGGAAAAAGTCCACAAGTTTGGGGTTAGGATATTATCTTATAACCTAAAGGGTTTCCACCCCCCAGGTTATTTATTTTAGCTACCTGCGATGCACATACATATGTGCATGAAAGTTTGTTTGTATGTCTACATAATTGGAAGGAAAATTCCAGAGAACCCGTAAGCAGGAAGCCAAGACATTCCCAGCTGAGTCTTCTATGGACAAAGTTTGAAAGGAAAAGCTCTAAAAAGATAATAAATAAATGTGGGTCAGATAACTTAACTTCCAGAGGCTTTTCACTGCTTGAAGGAAAAACTTCCTGGGAGTGGATCAGAATCCGTGGGATGAAAAACAGATGTGGGAACAGACATGCTAGAACAGACTATCTCCAGCTGAAAAAGACTACTTTGATAAAGGTATCATCCAAGAAAAAAAAGGTGATATCCAAAGGACAAGTCCTAAGAAATGGTGGGGGTGGGGGGATAAAAAAAATGGAGGGAAGGGGAAGGATATGAGAATCAAAGTTCTCAGGTCTGAATAAAAATGAATAAAGGAAAACCCATTGACATCACTTTCCATCTTGCTGGGCAATGAGGGCCATCACCTTTGCCCAAAGAGGAAGGTTTGACTTTTCAGAGCCTCTACTTACTCCCACCCTCTGAGTCCTTGGCAAACATTCAGGTTTTTCTTACCGAAACACCTTCATTTCTGTGCATATTCTCTACCTTCAGCCTTGTGAAAAGAAGTTCAATTCAGATCAGCCTCCTGGAAGTGTCTCTGACAGCCCCCCTCACCTGCCCCTCCCACATGTCCTCTCCAACAGAAGAAGCCTGGAGCTCACACCAGAGGGCCAGAGAAAGGCCTACAAGGGATTAAACCATTGGGAGACCCACAGAACAATGGGGCGTGCTTTCAGAGACACAAGGCGCAATCCTCTGTGGGCTAGTGCCAACAGGCAAGAGAGAGGAGGCGGCTCTGAAAAGCTGAGCAGGGGGACATCCTGTCACTGGGGAACCTGAAAACAACTGCTTCAGGAAAATACTGCTTAACCCACCACAAATCTGGCTCCAGGAAAGGCTTGCACCAAAGGCATCTGGAGGATTCCCTGATGCCTTCAACACTAGTCACTGGAATCACATCATCACATGGATATCACCCGCTGGCAGCTATGGGCTGGCCTTAAAAACAAGACACTGACCCTCAGCTCTTCTATCCTGACTGCACATTACAATAACCCAGGAAGCTTTTAAAAACAAACAAACAAAACCTATCCCAAATCAAGGGAGCTAGAGTAACTATACTAATGTCAAACAAAATAGAAGCTAAGACAAAAAAGTTCCTAGAGACAAAGAAACGGTCAATCCACCAGGAGACATAATTCTATGTACCTAAAAATAGGGCCCCAAAATACAGGAAGCAAAAAGTGGCAGAACTGAAGGGAGAAACAGATATTTAAACAGTAAGAGTTGGAGAGCTCAATACCCACTTTCACAATGTATGGAATAACCTGGCTGAAGATCAACAAGAAAACAGATGACATGAGCAACCCAATAAACCAACCACATCTAACATCCATATAAGTCACAATCCAAAAGCAACAGGACACACATTTCTTCTCAGGTGCACATGGAACATTCTCCAACGTATTCCAAATCTACAATGTCAGGTCATTTAAAAAAACCTCAATAGATTTTAAAGGTATAAAATCATATAATGTCTGTTCTCCAATCACAGTGGAATAAAATTAGAAATCAGTAACAGAAGGAAATCTGAGAAATCCACAACTACGTGGAAATTTTCAATAACTAGCAAAACCGAAATTAACTATGTAGAAATTGCCCATGATTACCAATACTGAAATAACCAATGAGTGGAAGAAGAAAATACAAATAAAATTAGAAAATACTTTCACATAAATGAAAACAAAAATGTAACATACTAAAATTCATGAGATGCAGGTAAAGCAGTACTGAGAGGGAAATGTATAGTTGTCAATGCATATTTTTTTTTAATCTCAAATTCACAAAAAAACTTTTTCCCCCCAAAAAACTCTTAGAATTAACAAACAACTTCAGCAGGGTTGTAGGACACAAGATGAATATACCAAAATCAACTGAATTTCTATATGCCAGCAATCAAATATCCAAACCTGAAATTACTAAAACAATTTTGCTTATAATAGCACTAAAGCAAATAAAATACTTAGGAATAAATTTAACAAAAGAAGTACAAGACCCGTACACTGCAAACTACAAAATGCTATTCAAAGAAATTAAAGAAATACTGTTCAAAGAAATTAAGCATTAAAGAAGACGACCCATATTAAAGAATTAGAGAAAGATATCCCATATACGTGGATTAAAAGACTAAGTACTGGTAAGACAGCAATGCTCTCCAAACTGATCTACAGATTCAAACATTTCTGGATCAACAGAATAAAACCGAGGGTCTAGAAATAAACCATCACTTTATCAATCAATGGATTTTTGACAAAGTGCCAAGAAAAGTCACTGGGGAAAAGACAGTCTTTTCAAAAACAAATGGCTGGGACAACTGGATATCCACTTGCAAAATAAGGAAGTTGTACTCCTACCAGTCCATAATTAATTAATCAATTAATTAATTAATTAAAAAGATGAAGCATGATCCAGCAGAGATGAACTTTGAAAACATCACGCTAAGTGCAAGAGCTAGACGCAAGGGCTACATCATATGTGACTCCATTTAATGTTCAGAAGAGGGAAATCCATACAGACAAAAATAGATCAGTGGCCCCCAGAGACTAGGGGAGGGAGGAATGGAGTTTCTTTGGGGAGTGATGAAAATGTTCTGACATTAGGTAGTGGCAAGAGTTGCATGCCTCTCTGAATGCAACTAAATAAAGAAACAAAACTCTGTAAGAACTTGTGAGATCTAGGAGAGTGGGGACATCGGAAATGAAAACGTTGCTCTTTTCCAGGAAGATACTAAATTGGCCAAATTCCTCCCCAGTTTTTCTGGTTTGCCCCCCAGGCAATGTGTGGCAATACTTGGTGGGGGATAGGGCCCCTGGCTGGCTCAGTAGGCACAGCATGCCACTCCTGATCTCGGGGTTGTAAGTTCGAGCGCTATGTTGGGTATGGAGATTACTTAAATATAAAATATTTTTTAAAAAGTATTGAAGGTGGGAGGGGAGAAGTGAGGGTTACTGGCATCCAGTGGGTAGACCAGGGAAGCTGCTAAATGTCCCACAAGGCACAGACCACTTCCCCCGGCCCCCAAACAATTATCTGAACCAAAAACATCAACAGTTTCAAGGGCAAAGGACCCTATACCAGGAGAAGATCAATCCTGAATTTTTGCTTTTTCTGATTTAAAGAAAGAAATAACACTTTATTAATGGTAAAACAAAACAAAACACAAAGGACTAGGAATCAAATAGAACCTGGATCCAAATCCCGATTCCACTCCTTCCCAGAACTGAGACCCTGGGCAAATTACCTACCTGCCCTGGGCTTTACACCCTCATCTTTAAAATGGGACAATGAAACTGACCTTACAAAGTAGTTCTAAGGATTAAATGAGAAGATGCCTGGTATCAGTAAGGGCTAAGAGCTTTTAATACTATAATTATTGTTTTTTTGTGAAGCCCCAAAGTGGCTTAGAACCAAGAAATGGGTGACTGGGTCATCTTAAAATAGGCCTATTTTCTCCAGGAACGATTAGTATATACTAGGACATTTTATGAGGTAATAAGCAATTGAGATGTAACAGTTGACATTCCTCACTGGTATATTATGCTCTAGCCAAAGAGGGACTAGCCAAATACCCTGTTGCCATAGTAATAAAAAGTTTCTGGAAGTCTGACTCATTTTCTTTCCAGTAAATGCTTTCTGTTTGTCAGGCTACACTGCATGTCCAAGTTCGCTGCATGGGGCAGGGGAGAATGGGGGATCTCTTCTACCGTGCTCCTCTTCCTGCTCCTCAAAATCCAATTTACTGTTGTGGAAATAGCACCAAAAACAGGACAAGAGGATGGGCTGTCTTTGTTATGGGTCTTCTTTGTAACGGAGCTCACCAGTTTGAAGTCGACAGGAATGGCTCAATGAGACATATTAAGGCCCCCCAGGCCTTCCCACACCTCCACTAGACCTCACCCTTACTGAAAATGAGGGAGAAAGATAAAGAAACTAACACTTAATGTTAACCATGGGTCCTGAGGCACTCTGGTGGACTTTATCCAATTTATATTCCACCAAAAAACTGAGAACACTGCTTACCCACATTGCATAGAGAACACTGACAATCAGAGAGATTAATGTGCCCAGGGACACACTTTCCATATATATTTGCTTCTGTACCATATCAACTCATAAATTGTTTGAGCTGGCTTAGAAAAAAAAATCAGTAAAAACCAAGGAAAATGGGGACAACTGGGTGGCTCAAGCAGTTAAGCGTCTGACTCTTGGCTTCAGCCCAGCTCATGTTCTTGGGGTCGTGAGATCAAAACCCATGTCACGCTTAGCACCAGGGCTCAAAATTTCCATTGAGTCTCCTAGTGGCGAAAGCAACAAAGGAAACACGACAAGGAGTCAGAGTAAAATGTATAGGACACTAAAATCTAACCATTTAAGAAAAAAGGCAGTGTTGGGACTCCCCTCATAACCTAGACATAAGGGAATAAACCACAAAACGTGAGACAGTGACAAAATCTGAACCCTTAGCAGACAAAATCCCAGCTCCGAAAAGGCTGGCATAACACAAGTGCGCTCAGGAAGGATGGGTGGGAATGCATCGCTTGTATTCCTCATTCATTTCCTCAACAAGCGGTGTGGTTGAGTGAGGGGACAACCGAGATTCGGCAGTCAGACTGCTTCCGCTCCAGTCCCATGTGGCAGCACGATCTCCTGCAAGTTCTCTAATTCTGGTGCCTCAGTTTCCCCAACTGTAACATGGAGGCGGTGGTCATATAGCCAATCTCATAAAGCACCGTGGGCCATAAATGTAAGTCACTTAGAGCCCTTCCTAGGCTCCACTGCATGCATGTAAGCTATTACTGGCCCACCTGGCCCCCCGCTCCCACCACATGCTATATCCTCAGCAGGGACCGACACAGCCCTGCACCAGGCAGGGGTGGTCTCGCCCTCAAGGAGCTCTCACAAACAGAAACAAAATTAGGCAGAGTCAAGTGCTCCATGGCGATGTAAGAAGATGTGATAGTGGGTGCGTGGTCGGTTTGGATCATCAGGAAGAGAATTTTGGAAGCAGCAGCAGTTCCAGTGAGATCTAAATGACAAGAGCCAGTCAGCCACACAGGGATGAGAGGGGAGAGCAGCCTGGGCAGAGAGCCCATCACAAAAACACACCGATGACAATGACGGATAAGACCCTCCAATAGGAAGGACAGTAGGCGGGGCTGGAGCTGAGTGCCCAGGGGGGCGAGGTAGGGAAAGCAGAAACCAGGTCTGGCAGGGCGTCCTCACCTCAATGAAGGAGTCTCGGTTTGATTCCAAGTGAGAGCAATGGGGGAAACATTACAGGGGAGTGAGTTTATTTACTTCTCTAAAAAGATCATTCCCGCTGCCCTTTGGAGTGGGTTGAGGCAAATGAAGCAGGAAGCCATTCCAGGAGACGGCAAGAGTGCCTGGAGCTGTGTGGGAGTGGGGAAGATGGAGAGCGGTGAAGAGACGCAGAACCTTCTAGACCACTGTTGATTTGGGGGCCGGAACAGTCCTCGGTGTGGGGGCTGTCCTGTAAACGGTAGGACGTTCCGCGACATCCCTGGCTTCCACCACTAGAGGCCAGCAGCATCCCCAGTTGTGACAACCAACAATGTCTCCAGACATTGCCAAACAACCCAGGGGAGCCAAAATCACCCCTGGCTGAGAACCATTGCTTCAGAAGTAGAGCTGACTGGGCGTGCTAGTGGATGAGATCAGGGAGGGGGCAGTCAGCAAGACAGGCCTCAAGGATGATTCCTATGTGTTTGTCAGTAACAAGGTAAGGTCATCTCCAGTGTTCCCGGTGCTTGCCTTCTCTGCCACGGGGCCCACTTAGGATTTTCATGGTCATGTACTCATTCGTTCAAACAGTCCACAGAGCCAGCCATGCCCAGTGCCAGGGAGGCAAACGGACTTAAGGAGCTTGCAGTCTAAGGGGGACACAGACATATAAACAAGTCAAGTCGGGACAGGACACCTGTCTTAGAAGAACCCAGGAGACCAAGCAAAAGCACGAAGGAGAACATGGCCCTTTCCTCCTGGGGGAGGCAGGGGTGGTACCCTGGGGCTCAAGGCTGTGCTGGAGGACACAGGCCCAGAGAGAAACGGCATGTGCAAAGGCACAGGGGCATGAGCCTGGGGGGCTTGGGATGCAGTGGAGGCAGGAGCTATAGCCAGTGAGACAGGCAGAGCCAGCCAGGAGGTCTCTGTGAGTCACAATCCAGAGTCCCCCATGCCTCCACAGGGGACCCAGGAGCCACTGGAAGGCTTGTTATTCGTATTCCTCACAGCTAAAAATTAAACAAAACCTTCAACAAAGGTATCCCGGTGAGTGCTCACAGTATACCAACCCCAGTGCCAGGCACTCGTGCACAGACAAGGCGCCTCGTGCCCTCCTCCACAGGAGAAAACGGCAGCCTAGGGAAGTTCAATGACTCGGTCGAGATTTCTTAGTGATCGAATGTCGGGGCCAGGTTCCAAGTGCAGACTGGCTGGCTCCAGAGTCCTCTGCCTCCTGTTTTAAGCAAGGGAGTCGTAATGATCTGATATGTGGTTTAGAAGATCATTCAGGAAATATACATTTGGGCCTCACCAGTTTATGGAAGTGGGGGAAGTCTCCAAGGTGAGGGGAATATTAGATGGGAAGGAAGAAATTTATCCCTGGTGAATGACGATGCAGGAAACGGACCAGGTGGGTTCCCCACTGGGGTGAGGGGCTCCCCATCAGGGAGAGAGACAGCTCGGAGACACTGGATGGAACCCCAGCAAGCAAAGGATGGAGGCGGAGAATGTGGTCCATGGTGCCCGACAAGGCTGGGGGGCCGAGTAAGGTCAGATCTCAGTGCTGGATCAGACAATCAGGAGTTTGCTCTGATCTTTCCCAGAGCAAATTCATTACCGTAGCACCTGCGAGAGGGCCGAGTCACATGGGAGAAGGACAGAGCAAGGGACTGTGGGACTCTGGTCTGAGGGAGAGTCTGGGGCTGGGGAGACACTAAAGGCAAGGAGGTCAGGCAAGGCACTCCCAAACCCAAGGACAGGTCAGACTCTCCCAGGGAAACAGGGCTCAGCCCCAGTCCAGGCCCATGAGCCCGTCTTCACCAGGATGGCCTCAAGCGGCAGATGACTCTGACAACCACAGAGGCTTAGGAGCTGCTGAGCGGGGCAGTGTTTCTCCCAGTGTGGTCCCAGACACACCTGCAGCTCCACAGTCCCATCGGCAAGCTGGGAATTGGGGTTCTGCAGGAAGGTCCTGAGAAAGCACTTACTGAGGCCTCGGGATCATGGATCATTCTGATGCAGCAGGGAAACCACGGCCTATAGACCCTCTCTGCTCACCATGTAGACAAGCCACATTGGCAGTCCGGGGACGGGGGGTGTTGTTAGAAATTCAGACTCAGCCTTGCACCACACTCATTCCATTAGAATCTATAGCTGACCAAGACCCCCATGCCTTTCTGATATATACACATGATGTTTCAGAAGCACTGGACTGGAACAGGAGGGTCCTGGGGGAGAGCGGAGAGGTACCCAGGCACCCTCCTGCCGGACCTATTCAGCGCAGACTGCCCTGAGATTTGCCTGCAGCTGGTTTTTACAAAGACAGCAAAGAAGCACCCACAAGAGCCTCCATGCAGGTTCTGATGCTTCAGGCCCCTGCTACGCCCTCTGGGCAGAGGAGCAAAGTCAGGCATAACTGCAGACACTTCAAATGCAGTCCTTTCTTGCACGGGAATGGGATCAGCAGGACCTCCAACATGCACTCCTTTTACAAAGGAGGCCAGAAGCTGCATGGAGAGCCTGGAAACCCTCCACACCTCTCCACACACATCCGCCATGGCACACACTTACCTGCAGGGGGCAGCAGAGCAGACAGGTCAGCCTGTTCCTTCAAGCCTGTCTGCGGTCCTAACTTGACTCCGCCCCCAAAAGCTTCAGCCAATGACTTAACTTCTCCAAGCCTCAATTCCTCATCTGTAAAATGGGGATACAGGCAGGACTGACCTCCTGGGGCGGTTGTGAGGACTGAATGAGATCAGCCACGCAGAGTCTGGGTATAGCGGTGGTCCCCAGTTTGAAGTTTTACAGTCTGGCCCCACAGCCCCTGCAGTAACAGGCTCACCCCCTTTCCGCATAAGCCTCAACAAAACTAAACCCATTCGCACAGGTCTATGCCCCCAAGCCTAAAAACCATTCTGCATTTTCACAAAGGTAAGGACATTTGATTTTAAATCACAGGCTTTGGAAGTTGTAAGGGGGGGTGGGTGGAGAAGGTCAAAAGTCACTTGACAGATAAGAAAACTAAAGCCTAGAAAAGCCAGAGTGCATCCCCGTGGCAACAGTTCCTTCCCTGCCCCAAAGCACACTAACCAAGAGAACCAGAGGTTCGTGTCCTTTATGGGGCTCTGGCTTCTCCTCTGAGCTCAGGCACCAAGGCTGTAAAGGAAGAGCTGAGTTGGGGAGGGCTGAAGGTGCTGTGTGCCATCCCTACCCCCCAGGGCTGGGCTAAGCTAACTGAGTGTCCCTACAAGCCTAGAATTAAGCGGAGAAGCCGCTGAAGCTGCCGGGTGCCCCGTGTTCCTGAGCATGAAAGCCGCTCATTAGCCCCTGCCTCTCGTCTTTAAATCCGAGCAAAATATCAGGATCTGATGGCTGAGCTGATAATACAGGTATCTACACTAAGGCTTAGAGAGAGAGAGAGCGAGAGAGAGAGAGAGAGAGAGAGACAAGAGGCTCTCCCAGAGGTCACACCCCTTGAGATCCAAAGGAAAAGGAGAGCCTGGCAGAATATTTACCCTCAGATCGATTAATTAACAAGGAGGAATTAGGGTGGGGGAAGCTGAAAAGGAGGATAGGAGGTCAGCCTATTAAAGCAAATCAGGCGAGTGACCCCTTTAGAAGTCCTGAAGGAGAAGTTTTGTGTGTGTGTGTGTGTGTGTGTGCGTGTGTGTGTTACAGGTGGGAGGAATCCTATTTCTGCTTACCAATATCATCTGGGTCCCCAGTAAGAGAATACTAGCTCTGAGAGAGCAGTAGCAGAAGAGGGATACAAGAAGGAAAGCAAAGATTTGCTCCAACAAGTCCCTGTATACAGTCATTGTTCTTTCATTGGTTCATCCAACAGATGCATACTGAGCACCTTCCATGTGCTAGGAATGGACACTAGTGTGGGGATAATAGCAAACAAGAAGTATGCAGGGCCTTTCCATTGTCCTGAAGCTTCTAATGTTACCTAGAGGATGGTACCTACCACTCTGATGGCACTTGCTGGTTTAGAAGGCAAAGGTGGAGAAGGGTTATGGGAGCAGGAACAAGGCAGGGTATGTACCTAGAATGAATAGGAAGATCCAGAAGGCTTCTGGGCAGGGACCTTGTTATAGAATGAGAGGTTTCTGTCCATCCATCCATCTATCCATCCATCCATCAATCCATCCATCCACCCACCCTCCCATTCATCCACTTATCCATCCATCATCTATCCAACTATCCATCTATTCATCCATCCATCCATCCATCCACCCACCCATCCATCCATTTATCCATCCAACCAATCCATCCACCCATCTTCCCCCTTCTTAAGCAGCAGCGTCTGCTAATGTTTCACAGTTCTGTACTCCCATCAAGCAGGGAAGTCAAAGGACTGGGTGATGTCAATCCTGTAAAATAACCATACCTCTGGGAAGGTGCCAGAGGAGTAGGTTTCTACATAGAAGGAAAGGAGAGCTCAGTAAAGTAAAATCAAATGCCTGACATCCGTGCAGAGTCAAAAACAAAAAAAGAGCCTGCACCCCCTTCTCTGCTCAGCTGCAGCATCCCAGCCTACCCTAAAAGTCACTCGGAGAGGCACTGTTTTGTTTCCTCCGTTGTTTGTTTTGTTTTGATTGTACCCGTGTCCTCGGCAGTCACGCACAAGGTAACTATAACACCACGCCTATGTAATTTTCCCAAAGACCAGCCTCACATATAAAACTTTAAGAAGGACTGCTGATCAGTGGGAGCAAAAGCCTGGCAGAATTAGCAAATTAAGTGAAGAAACAAATCTGCCTTTGTACTCCCACTGTCTGGAATGAAAAACAAAATATTTCTGAAATATTTCCCGATACTGGCTCAGGAAGGAGAACGTTAAGGACGAGTGCAGGGAAGACGCGTTTTTCACATATGTATTGTTTTCACAGTCGTTCACACTTGCCAAGATTTGGTTTGTATCAGAGCATGACTACACAACCCACGGTTCGTGTTTCTTCTGGAATATAACCTGCAGAGCAAAGGGAAGAGTGGGACGTGGTGGACGCTCTAGGAACCATGACCGTGGCCTTGTCTGCCAGGATGGCTAACTGCTAGTATCAGGGTGACTGCTTGAAAAAGGGACCCCCACAACTTCTTGGATGTGCTCATACAACGTTTCCAGATAGCCCCTGTCTTAACTCAAAGGGGCCTGGCTCCTAATGGTGCATGGCCTATTGGCAGGGTCAACGGCACTGAAGGAACGTTGCCCAGAATGGCACTGCCTAGACACCGTCTGCAGCCAAGAACAGGGCTGTCCTGGGGTAAGAGAGGATCCCAAGCAGACATTCTCCAGTCACTTCTGATTATTAGAGCAGTCAGGTCCCCAACACCCACCACTCACGGTGTCAAGGCACCCTCCACTTATATCCTCATATTCACCACCCTGTCCCACAGCTGACAGTTAGTGAAGCTAGAACTTGAAGTCACCCAAAGCCTGGGTGGGTCTAAAAATAAGGAACTTGTTAGTACCTAAGGCACCCCGACGCTATCATTAAAGAGTTCAAAAAAGCAGGTCTGGGCTCATCGTGCAAAACAAATTTCTGAGGACTCTCACCTACGGTCATTGGAAGTGAGCTCTGTCCTAGAAAACGACGATCACGGTGCTGTGTTTGGAACTGCAGGTGCCAAGCAGAGAGCCAAGAGGGGGAGGGGGCTTGTTAGGGAACTGGTCCAGTGCGGTTCTACTCGTTCGGTCTGTTTACCGCAGAACGCTCCACGGAAAAGAAAATCTTAGGCAAACCAACCAGGTATTAAAAGAGAACGCTAGAGCTACTTTGCTGTCACAGAGAACAGCCCAAATCAAGTCCAAGGCCCCCTTTGCACTGCTGTCCTCCTTCCTCCCATTGCGGCACGAAACCTTAGCACTCCAAGAAGCAAAGTCCAAAACGTGGATAGGCATCTCAGCCCTCGCTGTGCAGATGAAAAGTCAGCCCCCAGGGGCACCTGGGTGGCTCAGTGGGTTAAGCCTCTGCCTTCGGCTCAGGTCGTGATCCCAGGGTCCTGGGATCGAGCCCTGCATCAGGCTCTCTGCTCTGCGGGGAGCCTGTTTCCCCCTCTCTCTCTGCCTGCTTCTCTGCCTACTTGTGATCTATCTCTCTGTCAAATAAATAAATAAAATCTTTACAAAAAAAGAAAAGAAAAGTCTGCCCCCAAATCAAACCAGACGGCTGGATCCCTGCAAATTCTTTCTGGTCTTTATAGCCGACAGTCTAGACATTAGTTCCTATAAACGAGGCAGCCTGACTCTCGGCATTTCTTTTTCACTCACCCTACGGCTACCTGATGAATGGACACGAAGATAATGGTGTGGTTATTAATAATAGTAACTAATTTTTCCTAAGAGCTTAGTAAGTGTCGAGCATTGTCTAAACACCGAAGCAGAAGTGTATTTCAGCTCTGTGAGGCATCTGATTACTCTCCGTTTTTACATGAGGAAACCGAGGCCCAGAGAGATTAAATAACTTGCCCAGTATGCAGAGGAACCAGGACAAACCCAGGCAGGTTTGTTTACCCTGAAGCACTCCACACACGCCCTCCCGTGTGAAAATAATCAGCTGTTAGAAAAGAAGAGCCATCCATCATCCCACCTCCCAGAGACGCCCACTGTCAATGGCGATTTAGTCTTGTTGGCGTTCCTTGTTGAGATTTACAAAGGCCGGGCACCTCTTGCTGAGAATTTCATTTCTGGCTGAGATGAAGTCACTTCCTTTCGTGGGCAGTGCAGGGATGGACCTGAGATCCACCTGCTTTGCTCAGGACACAATATGCAGGAAAGCACTGTAAATAAAACAATCACTAACCCTTCTCTCTCGGCCATCATGTCACGTGGGGCTCTCTGGTCAGAATGTTCTGCTCTGGAGGCCAACACACTAGCTGGGGTGCTTCTCACCTGCCAGGGCTTCTCAGAAGGGATGCTCTGCTGGGTAGCCTTCCTTCCCTAATCTTGTGAGAGGCTGACAAGCTTTGTCTTCACTTCCCCCTTCATTGAGACTCACAGAACAAGTGAGTCCCCAGTGTCATGGGCACAAGACTCCCCAGGCTGCTGATTAAGATGCACATTCCTGGGTCCCCCTCCTGGAGATTCTGTTTGGAGTAGCCCCCAAATCTACGTGAACAGGTGAGTCGGGTGACCTGCCAAGCCCACTTTAGAAAACACTGGTTGGGGACCATCCCTAAGAGCCCAAGAGCGCTGGGGTGGGGGTGGAGGGCAGAGGAGCGCTTCATTCAGTTGCTGTTCACGAGAAAACTCAGGGAAACTTAGTTGTTTCAGTTTGGGAGTCTTTTTGGGTCAACATTAGGTGGAGCAGCTTCCCCCTGAGCCATGGAGAGAACACTAGGACACTCTTATTCAGAAAAGGGATCAAGGACTTACTCGGGTAAGTTTAGCGACTGTCAGGCAGCAGGGGGCAAGCACTTATGCGCCTGTAACCATGCCTTTAGCACAGGACACTTCCAGCACAGGACAGTGACAAGAACTGCATTTGCTGAATGCTTACCACATGGCAGGTATTGTTTTAAGAGCGTTCCGGAGAGCCACTGACTCTGCATAACCCAGTGGAATGCCACTATTCCTATCCCATTTCACAGACACCGCAGAGGAAGTACAGAGAGGGGCGATAACTTACCCAGGGATGCACAGCGGGGGAGGGGGGGAGCCAGACCTCCAGTGAGCTGCTCTTAGCCACTGACCGGACAAGGCAGCTACGCTAAGACAGACCCATCCCTGAGGGACCCCGGACTCCTCCAAAAGGCACCTTTGGCTCTAGGATATTCCACGGGCCTGGCAGAACCGCTCAAGGACCCACAGAGCAGTCTGAGGCTCTTCCTCCCCTCTTCTTCCTCCTCCTTCCTTCTCTCCTTGTTCAAAAGCTAAACTATCATGGCTCTCCCTGCCTTCTCCTGCTCCCACCCAGAGTACATCTCCTGGGGGCCTAGTCCCATCCTGGTGTCCGTGTCCAGCAGACTAAGTAATACAGCCTGAGTCATAACTCTTACTCCGTGGCCTGTCCCCAAAGTCATGGTGGCCAGACAGGCTCTTCCCCAAGTCACCATCAGAACCATATCCCAGAATGCTGTGAAGAAGCTAACTGGGAAAGTGGAGAAGCGGGGGAGGGGCTCACCTCCATTTCCACCCCAGGAGAAGCTCAGGGGAGGACCTGAGTGATGAGGGATGGGGAAGGGAGTGGGCACGGAGTTCGGCCTTGAGTCAAAGCACCGGGCAAGGTCACTGCTGTACCCCTGAAACATACCCCAACTGTGGGCAGCAGGTGACACAGTCTCTCTCGCCCCTTCCCAGCATCAGACTGGCCAGTGTCCTCCATCCCAGGGAGCTGAGAACAGCCTTGGTTTGGTTTTTAATGTCAGACAGCAAGTGGCCAAGGCCCGCCAGGTTCTCCATCAGGACCATCTGCTCCCTGCCATGCAAGACAGCCTCCCTCGGCTCCCCCCAGGCGGCCCGCATGCTGCCCGGGCTCTGCGAGCATTTTGAGTATCTGGGAGAGTGTCAAGGGGCAGGCTGTGCCAGGAGCTCGACAGAAAATGGCCCAGTGACAGGCAGCATAGTGATGGTGACCGGCTGGAGCCAACTTCCCCTCTTGTTGGCCAAAATGTCCAAGAGAGAAAAATACATCACACTGGGTGACCACACCAAAGTCACCGTGTAAACAGGCTATCTTCCCTGAGCACTTTCTCTTAGCACAGGAGGCCAGTAAAAATCTGGCTCATTGCCAGATCCCAAAAGAACTCGAGAAGCCAACAACAACCCCTCCACCCAACAAGAGTCAACAGGAGCCAAGATGGTCTTTGGTTGGATCCCTGTGTATTTAATCCCACTGAGAATCGGAGACCCTGATCGCCTATTTGCCTCCACACCCTCACTCCCCCAGCTCGCCCCACCAAAGGAAAGGCACCGAGGGCAGAAATAAGCAACTCAGGTACACAGGCAAGCCACGCGTTTCCAAAGGACTCAGAGAAGACCTTCCAATTTGGAATGAACCTGATGCCTTTCCAGGCAGTAGAACATGAAATACCCACATAGAACTGATCTCAGTCCCTTACCTTTGTCCAGTGACGCTAGAAAACCTTTCAGCCCTAAGTCATTCCCTCCATTTTACCAGTCTCCTTTTGCAGGAATCATACGTAGCAAAGGACATGATATTGACAAGGTCAAAAGCCACAAGTTCCTGAAATGCTTTTTTAAGGAGTATACAGTTGGCTTTTGACTTCAAAGATTCTTTCCAGCCCACCCTAGCCCCCCACAGCTTCTCCCACTTTAAACCGTGGAAGACTACTCTTCTCAAGTGTTACAGACTAACACATCTCTCTGGTCACGTGTCTGCGTTATATGAACGCACCACTTCCTCTTAATTATTACTTCATCTATCTCTGAATTTTTTAAGAAGCCATTAGGCAATTGCAAACTAGCTGTGTCACAGATGAAAGCACAAGTCTGCCTAAAAATAAAAATAAAAAGACTGCATGGTCACAGCCTAACTTGGATCAGCAAAATGTGTCTCAATGTGCCAGGAAAAAAAACTTTTTTTTTTTTGGCATTCTGTGATTTTACTGCCATTTAACTTCTATTAGCAATTATGGAGCCTGTTACCACCAACGGCATCGTGGGGCTACAGCCAAGCCCTGGCAACAAGAGTGTGTCTCAACGACCGAGGCCCAGGAGACCAGGCCACACTCATTCTAGTGTGAGGGAAGAACTCAAACCCTCCCAGCTCAGAGCCAGTTCATGAAGATTCTCCCCTTACATACAGGGAAAAGATAGCACGTGGCATCGATAATAACAAAGTTCTCTGCAAGTGGCGGGGAGGGCTGGTAAGAGAGAGTGAAGCTGATATTTGTGCACGAGTTGATTTAAAAGATGACTCCAAAATGACTCCATGCCACTAACTTCTCAGCTGGTGACAGCATGAGCATGGAAGTCGGCAGTTCCCAAGAGAGTGGTGGCAGGTCCTCCATAGCAGCTGGCATCACCTGGGAGGGACAGAGGAAATGAGAAGGGGCCTGACGGGGTTTCTGGTAGATGCCATTCGAGTCTCCTTGTGACCACCAAATAGGACTGGAATGACCCCAGCAGGGAGGGAGGAGGAGAGCCATGACTAATAAGACAAAACTTTCTAAGAGCTGGGGCTGTTGGCCGACTTCAAAAATGAAAGAGCTGCTCTCCTCCAGGAAGAGACCAAACCGAACAAATTCCTCTCAGTTTTTCTCTAGGTTCTAGAGTACCTTACACCTCAACCTCTTCCCCCAGCCAGAGTCTGGGGTTTCCTGTCCCAGTTCCAAGGGAGAGGCATCAGGACCCTGGTAGAGAGTCTGATCCTTCTCACCCTCTAGGGCGGTGGATGGGGGCTCGAGAGTCCCGTAGTTGGCATGGGGCAACCCCATCCTGGGCTGCCTCACAGCACACCCCTCAAAACAAACATCCTGGGGTCTCTGGGCTCAGTCTTCTGGAAATGGTTCAGGGAGGGGCAGATGTTCATTTTGACGAATGTGCTGCTGAACTGAAGAGACACAGTACTTCTGAAGTAGAACCATCCACCTTCCGTAGCCTCAACAACCTGCCAGAGAGCAAGATCCACAGAGCATTTTCCAGGCCACATCTGCTGACTACAGGAGCCCGACGAAGTCTGGATCACAACTTCCCGAGCAACTCTGGAGACTCTCCCTTTCAAGGGACCATGTACAGCTGGGAGAGGCAGAAGATGGCTGATCGAGTCTTATTCAGTGCCTGCTTCGCACCAGATGTCAGCTCCTGCACGTTGGATTTTCCCACACACCTTTTCACACCTGTTCCCATTTCACAGATGAAGAAACTGAGGCTCCACCAAGGGAAGTGACTAGCCAGGGGCGGAGCTGGGATCCAAACCAGAAATATGACTCCATGCAGCCAGTAAGAATAGAGCTAGCATTTACTGAGTGCTTACTATGTATCAGCAGCTACTTAAAAGGCTTTCAAGATTTTTAAGCTCATTAATCCACATAGGAATTCCAAGAGATTTAAGTAAACGGAGGCAAAGGACTTCGCCCAAGTCCCAAAGCTCACCTGTGACAGCGTCAGGATCCAAGCCAGGCAGCACGATTTCAGACCCAGAGCCCCACCCCCAAGGCAGCATCGGCACCCTGTCCTCAAGCACCCTAAGGAAAATGCACAGGTGGTGCATTAGTCCATTGGAAATGTCACTACTCTGGGCTGAGACACTGCATGCTAACTATCAGAGAAAATTCTACTTCACTGAATCCAACACACCATGGACTGCAAGCGTGCCACTATTCTACATACAACTAAGAAAGAAAAAACTTGGCCAATTCAAGTAGGACACCGTGTTTCCCTATCCCACCCATCCTAAGAGGTGTCTCCCCTCCAGAGATGGGAAAACATGAAAAGGTGGGTGTCTCAGAACCAAGTACCGGAGGCCTTCGCAGAACAAGATGGTGGGATGCATGACAGATGGGGCTTCTCTGGGCGCAGGAAGCATCCCAACGTGAAATCTGATCTTTCTCGAATACCTACCTAATGAATCTGATCTTTCTCGAATACCTACCTGATGATCAGGACTTTTAGGTTCAAATTCCCAGTTTAGAAACACTGGCAGCTCATCTGTGTTTTTGGTGTCCTTGAGCAGGAGAGAGGAGACCTGCCTGACTACAGCCCACGGGGCTGGGAGCCCTCCACCCTTCCCGCAGGTGGGCTAGAAGGCAGAGAGCTAAGGGCAAGGTGCAGTTAGAGCCCCTCCCAGCCCCGAGGCAGTTCAAGGCTGCCTACACACTGGGCTAGCAGTTCGGAGAACTCTTTCATCATGGAAATGGGCCAATCAAGAAGCCAGGCGATGATAGAAGGAAGACCACACAGAGCTGGCTTTTTAAACATATTTATTCATTTTCTCATATAATGCCCTCTCCCCAGGCTTTCAAACCACTCCTGCTCCTGTTCCATGACCATCATGTTACAAAGGGAGGGGTAAAACAAGTAACAACAAAACACCACAAGTGGAGGCCATGAGAAGCCACACGGCCCACGGGCCCCGCAGGGAGCTGTGGCTACTGTGGGCCACTGCACAGGCGTGATTTCCTCAGTATTCACCCAGTGCCCCGGGTTGTGTCCAGGAAACTGTGAACGCGACCTTACTTGGAAACAGGGTCTTGGCAATGGAACCTAGTTAAGAAGAGGTCATAACAGATTAAGGTGGACCCTAATCCAGTGATGTGGCGTGTCTTTTTAGGATAAAGGGAATCTGTACACAGAGACAGGTGCCTAGGGAAAGGGCCCCATGAAGGCAGAGGCAGAAATCTGCAGGGTCGCACCCACAAGCCAAGGAAGTCAAGGAACGCCAGCAATGATGGGAGGACCCTGGCCCGCAGAGCTTTCGGAGAGAGCATGGCACCTTGGCACCTTGACTCTGGACGTCCAGCTTCCAGACCCATGAGAGAATGCCTCTGTTGCTGGAAGCCATCCATCCAGCTTGCGGTGTTCCGTTACCACAAGCTTAGCAAACGGATACACTAGGAGGGTTTCAGAGCACTCTGTGTTTCCCCAGGTGGTGTAAAAAATTGCCAGCATCTTCAAACAGGGCCCTTTGAGAAAAGTTAGCATTAGGTCAAATTCATGTTAGGTCAAGAAGCACTCAACAGGCCAGAAATGTCTGTGTGCACCTGTCGGGTGACCTGGGAATTTAGGCTTCGATCCCAACACCTGGACTGAAAGGCTCTCCTCACCTGGGTGCAGGGCACAGAGGGCATGCCCGGGGAGGGGGGAGGGTGAGTGGGGTCAGGGGGGGGGGTGACGGCGGCAGGAAGAGGACCAGGAAGACAGTGGCTTGTACAAGTTCTAGGCCAAAAACCTTGCAGGCCGCTGCAGAGCACTGTGTGGGTTTCAGGCCAGTGTGGCGAAAGGGGGGGGGGGGCTGGACACTAAAGAAGGCTGTTTGGGCAATGAAACAAAATGCCATCATCAAAATCCACTTAGACGCTTAATTGTGCAGGGCTGCAACAGAGCTGGGAGCAAGCCGATGCGGCCACTCTGCGGGCGGGGGCCAACGGCAGGTCCATTAACCAGAGGTTCCCAACTGCGTGCAGGGCAGCTCCCTCGAAACTTCCCTCCCTGCAGCCCCGAGAGCCTGCCAGGCTCATCTCAGACCCTCAGATATTTGTTTCCTTCCTTCTGCGCTGGCTGCGGTATGTGACTGGCTCCCTGGGGCTCTCAGCTAAAGAGAATTTTGTAAGAGCTCATGACGGTGTTCTTTTGGCTCTCTAAAGCAAAAAGAAGATACTGACCCAGCAAAAAAAGGTGTTGCCATGGCTTCGGTTCTCCAGGGGAGAGCAGGAAGAGCAGGGGTGGAGGAGAAGGGAACGTGAGGTTCTAGAAGAAGGGAGCCAGGGGTGGGCTGGGCCAGTAATGCATAACACTGCATGGGCCAGGAATGGCACATCCGGCTTGGATTTCAGCAAGAACGCCACAGGGCTTATTGAGGGAATAATGTCAGTAAGCATCTACTGAATGCTTACCCCATGCCAGGCACCCAGCTCCAAGCCTCACCTGCATTAGCTCATTTAAGACAACAGTGCCCTGTGGTCAGTGGCGCTGATCTTCACCCTTGCTGGACCAGCAAACAGTGCCTATTGTTCAAGATCAGCTTCTTTCTTACTGGCTCATGGTCTGGACATGGCACCTACTGGTTTTGACATCACCCCTGGCGTGGAAACCATCATTACCCCCCTTTGACAGATGAGAAAATAGGTACAGAGTCAGGTAAGACAGTGCCCAGGGCCTTGGAGGTCATACATGGAGGCTGGCCCAAGGACCCTATTTCCAACTGTGGGATTTATGGTCTCACATTTGAGACGAAAACTGTTCAGTGAAGGGGGGAGTGGGGGGGAGTGGGGGGGCAGGGAGGGGGCACACCCGGAATTACCTATGGTGTTTTAAAACAAGTATGTGAACAAACAAAAAGATGGCAGTTCAAAAAGAGGTGTCCTAAACACACAGAAAGGTCACAGATCCCTCCCACACAGGGATGCCACAAAGGAAGAGCAAGCTTTTGCTCTCAAGTGTTTAATGGAAGGAGCGTTAAACCGCAACGATACTCTCTAAACTCTTGTTGTAAGTTCCAGTTTAGTTTTGAGAAGCTCGATGTCTTCAGAAGGCTTCTGAAATTCAGCCCTTAACCACGGCGAGCCAGATCCCAGATCTGGAGGAAAAGGGACGTCTCCACGTGAGCAGGAGCAGAGGGCAGGGCTCCTGGGGAGGCATAGCGGCCTGGCGGGAAGAGGGTAATAAAGGGTCCACGACAGCCCAGATGGTTTTAAGTGCCCCTGGGAAGTGAGCGTACCCGATTCCCGGGGCTATCACCGCAGAGTGCCCTACCCTAAGCGGCTTTAAGGAACAGAAATTTATTCTGCCACATCTCTGGAAAAAAGTCTGCCATCGAGGTATCAGCAGGGCTTCCTCCGAGACTCTGGTGGACATCTTCCTGCCTCTCTTCAGCTTCTGGTGGCAGTGGTCAGAGTATGGCATTCCTTGGCTTGCAGCTGCATTGCCCCAATCTCTGCCTCCGCTGTTAGCAGGCCCTCTTCCCTCATACTGTCACACTGTCTTCTTACAAGGACGCCCATGAACGCTGGATTAAGGGCCCACGCTACTCCAGGATGACCTCATTTTACCTAATTCACCCTCCATGATCCCAATTCCAAATAAGGTCCCATTCTGAGGTACTAGGGCTTAGGGGTTCAACAGATCTTTCAGGAGATGGAATTCAACCTGTAACAACAGTATGAGTCTTACTTTCAAATTATTATAGAAAAGAAAAAGCAGAAGCAGGATGCCCATGAATGTCACCTGGTACACAGCAGTGGGGCTGCTGTCACTCACCACGTAACAATTTTTTTTTTTTTTAAGATTTTATTTCCTTATTTGAGAGAGTGTGCAGCAGCATGAGCCAGGGTTGGGGGGGAGGTGTGTGGCTGGACTGGATCCCGGGATCCTGAGACCACAACCTAAGCCTAATTCAGATGCTCAACCAACTGAGCCACACAGGTGCCTCACCATGTAACAATCGTCTAAAAACAAAAGGGAGATGTGTGGATGCCTGGATGGGTTTGCCAGAGCTGTGGTGATAAAAGTGCTACAATCTGGCGCCCTCCACAACAGAAATGTATCATCGCACAGTCCCAGAGGCCATAAGTCCAAAATCAAAGTGTCAGAAGGTGACGGGTTCGCTCCGAGGGCTGTGAGCAAGGTCTGCACCAGACTTCTCTCCTTAGCCACCTTCTCTCTGTGTCTTCATAATCTTTCCTCCGCTGTATCTCTGCATTCAAAACTCCCCCTTCCATAAGGATACAAATTTCCACTTCCTGGTCTTCTGGGGGAATTCTGGATGTGAGCCAAGTACTAGTGCCTTGGTGGAACAGGTGCATTACTGCGGACATTTTATATGGACAACACCTTCGACTCTCAGTTTTGTCCCCTCATCTCTGCCTGCCCTGCAGCACCAAGTTTACAAGAAAACATTACATGTAGCGCCACCTAGAGGCAGATGATGAGAACGACGATAAAAAGGAAAGGAAGACTTTCTGTCCACCTCCCTCTAATTTCTTCCCGCTTTATATTTCTTGTGTGTTCCTTATTCCAAACTTGCCCTATGAGGCCTCTCATGGATTTCAACCATCACACCAGAGCAATGAAAAGTCGTGCTCAAGGAATGGCTGGAGAGAGTAAAAGCAAGGGAAATTCAAGTTCCATTTTTGTACTTTTCTGTCTCTGGACTTGGAGAGCCATTAAAATCTTCCCATTTGACAAGATCCTTGAATTCATCCCCATCTCCTCTCCACCCCCACCAACACGTGCACACATGCATGCATGCATACATGCATGCACACACACTCAGCCTGAGATTTTAAAGTCTACGCATGCCCGATCAAACACCAATCAATTTCCTTTTCCAAATAAGACCAGTTTGTGACACAGAACTCAAACCTCCAAGACCTCTCCCCCATGTGGTCAGGACACAGAGAGATGGCAGCTAAAATCCGACACCAAGCTGGAAGGAGATCTTAAGGCATGTGACTCCTGGTCACGTGTGAGTTCCAGAAATCTGGACGGCTGCTTTATTATGACAGCACGTGTCAGTAATGACACTACCGTCTCTCCTTATGGAGACTCACAGCACTAACGGCCATTTCAGAAATCATTTACAGAGAAGAACATCATCAACGTTTCTTGTTTTTTTTCAAAAGCAGGTTAGTAGTGATAAAGAAGAATCTGATACGGCACAGAGATCCAGGTAGAGAAAACCTGTGGTCTCTGATGGAGGCAAGTGATGGGCACTTAATCTCTGGGACAACAGGCCAGGCCAGCTCTAGCAACCTCTCTGTGGCTCAGGTCCCTCATCTGGAAATAACAACAGTCCTTTCCTCATAAGGCTTGTGACAATCAAATGAGCTAATACAGCGCAAAGTGCCTGAGACAGGGCAACCCAGAAGAATCTCTCAAAATATCTGATTTCATGGGGCTTCCATGTGTTTCTAAAACATCTCTATTCCTTTTACTACTAAAAAAAAAAAAAGTTTAGATAAAATGATAATTTTATCAACCCAAAGCAGAAATTCCCTCAAACTAACGAGCCTCTTAAAACCCTAAGGAGGAGGTTCTCCAGATTCACAAGGAGGAAAATTTAATGACACAACCCGAGTGGAAATTTATTCTAGTCCATTAGTAGGTACTTCACAAAGTCAGAAACACAAGTAGTAAATAGGGCTATAGGAAAACATTCAACTTCTTTAGATAATAAAAAAAAAAAAAACTAAAATATATACCTTTTCTATTAAATTAGCCAGAAAAAATATTTTTTAGAGGTATTACCCAAAGCTGCCAAGACAAAAATAAAACCAGAATTCTCACACGTTGCCAGTGAGGGGGCACACATGGGTACAAACCTTTAGCAAAATAAGCAGGCATCGGTTTCAAGAACCAAAAAAAGGCCCCCATCCTTTGACCCAGTAATTTCACTTCTGAGAACCCAGCCCCAGAAAATCTGTCAAAAGGGGGAAAGTTATGTCTACCCTCATGTTCACAACATTGAACGCTATTTCTAACTGCGGAAAGCTGGAAACAACATAAATGCCAGATCTTTAGGTAGAGTCAGTACACTATATGACACCACATGAATGGACTGTTCTCTAAGCATGAAAACTGATAGAGAAATATGAAAAACTACATTAAAATGTTAAAAGGTCAAAATGTTGCCAGGTGAGGAGATCAAAATGTAACACTGCATACCCACAGTGATTATAGCTGGGAAGCCCTGAATAAAAACTTCTAAGATGCTGACAGTGGTTCCATTAGAGTTCAGACTCTAGGTGCCATGCTGCTGTTTTCCCCTCCCCGTTCCCCCAATTTTCACAGCATGTGATTTTTATTATGTTCATCATAAAAGAAAAGTTTCTTCCTGTCTCATGAAAATCCTTCCTCCGCTGTGGGCACAGAATGGCTTCTCACCGCCTCATATCCCACCACGACACAGCTCTCCAGGCTCTTCTCTCACCCTTTGGAAAGGGCAAGAATTCTCCTTTTTTAAGTGTACTATCTTCGAAATGCCAAAGTTATTCCATAGGAGACATGAGGCAATCACTTCTCTGTGGCGAGGAAATCAGCCACCTTCACTCTCCTCCCCGTAAGTACCACACTGTTCCGAAGAATCAGAATCGAAGAAAGGACAAAGAGGTGGCATTTGAATTCTACAGCAGCTGCTCTCAAAGGGACATCGAGAAGATGGTGCAGCTGCAACCCTGAAGACCTCGGCGAGACACAGCCTGGCTCGGGCGGAAACCATCGTGGAAGTTCACTCGGGGACCCCAAATGTTTAAACACCCACCACAGGGCAATGGTTGGGGTACACCACACCAATGTGACAGCACAGCAGGCAACCTCACAAAACAACAATCGGCTAAATGTGGCCATCTGGCAAAGGGCCTCCAATGGGAAGCAGAAAAAGGCAGGTTACTCCATCACACAGGGTCATGACGACACCTGCGTAAAACAGTGTGTAGAGACTGACCAGTAACAGCAAGCGTCTACACGCCGCTTACGATACCCAGCCACTGGGCTCTGTGTTCAACGTGCACTTAACCTTCGCAGAAAGAATTGCCAGAAGCCTTGTTATTCTCATTTTGGAGAGGAGGACACTGAGGCACATCAGAAGGCTAAGGCATTCTCGTTCAATCCTCCCTGGGGCGAAGGTCTGGAATGTCCTGGTAACTTCCTTAAGATCACCAAGCCTGTGATCTGGGAAGAGGGGTGGGAAGGACCACGGGGATTTGGACAGTCTGTCCCCAGGGTTCATACCCTCAACCCCTGGACTGGGAAGAAATATGTAAGAAATTCAAAAGGCAAGTAGAATTTGTTTTAGAAAAGTGACCTCTTTTCCTTCCCTCCCTTACCTAAACCTTTTAATGTTCAATTCTTATGATTTAAAGACAAACAAACAAAAAAAAAGGCAACAGAGGAGAGACTCTTTGATGCGTTTGTTTGTGTGTACGGTTTTTTAAAATTATGTTTTAATCAAAACACTAAATAAGTGCCAGTCAAGTCTTTATTACGCCTGGGGGTTAAGGGTAGGAAATGAGGAGGGAAAAAAAGAACAGCCAAGGCAAGCCTGTTCCAAACCAGACTGAAGAGCCCTAGGCAGCTGCCTATCCCATCTTTTTTTTTTTTTTTTAAATATTCTCTTTCCATCACCTTTTCCAGTTTGCGCATGAATTCCAAAATCATGGAACTGGACTGACACAAGACACAGAATGTCACACAGTATCCTAACCACACAGCTGCTACTGACAGAGCCAGGAATAAAACTCAAGTCGCAGGTCTGAACCCTGCACGCTTTCCCAAACGGACCCAGTGCTCAATATTCTGGCTCGGCTGCAGAAAATCAGCACTTGCTAGAGTTCACAGACCCTATTCCAAAAATGCTCATTCCACATCTTCGTGGAGTGTTTAATAATGCTCAAAACTGGACAGGCTGCAGAGCTCACGTACACAATCTTGTGTGTAACTCAAATAACAAACGTCACACGTTGCTAGCAACTTTGGAGACCTGGACACAGAGAAAGCTGAAACAGACATTAATACTTTTTTTAAAATTCTGCAAAAATAAAATTATGTATACTGGTCTGTTTGGAAAAATGTCACATGCAATAAAATGAATGCTGCCCTCCCTACCCCACACAAAAATATTCCCAATCCACCAGCTCTCAAACCTTCTCTGAAGAGTGGGGGGCAGGCAAGCAGGGATACTGGACCCAGAGACAGACGAGGGGCCAGTCTCTTGAATGGGCGACCTGCCCAAGAGAGCATATCATGAGGGTGGGGCGGCTAGCTCCGGAGGTGGGCTCTGGCCCAGTTTTCCTTCCCGTGCGTCAACAGACTGGGCCTCAAATCCCAGTAACAGCTACATGAAAGTTCAAATTATCATCTCCTCAGCCATTTCCTCAGCTGGCTTCCAGAAAGAGACTGGATTCAGAGCCAGAACACACAGTTCTCCTGTCAGTGAGGCCCTGCGGCCCGGTGCCTGAAGCCCACGGACGAGCCAGGAGCCAGCGTCCAGCTGTGTGGTCCCGAGGCAGTGACCCAGGAGGGAACCCTAGGGCCCAGTGCTCCTCAGGTGTCACTCCCGCCTACCAGGGTGCCAGGACCGAGCTCACTCCACAGCACCGAGCCTTGGAGCAAGAGAGAACTCCACTCTCCAGGGCGGGGAGCGTGGTCACCCGACACCCCAGAGCCCTCACTCCCATCCAGTGCCTCCTTTCTTGCAGGTCACTGCGGACTCAATCTCATGCGTATTTTGAGGGCTCGGAATAGAAAAGACACTGAAGAAGGAGGCGGGGTGGGGAGGATAAGAAAGAACCCCCAGTTCCTGGGGGTGCCCATCTTAAGAGGATGCCAGGCCGAATCAACAGGGAAAAGTCCAAGTGGCAGCAAATTACTGCCTACGGGCTACCAGCTCCATGCAGGCCACTTGGGAGATGCTACCCCTGACTTACCCAGAAAGAACATCTCACAAGACGTGAAAGATGGTTACCAGGGCCTTGGGGTCAGGCAGCCCTGAGTTCAAATCCACGTCTGCTCCTTACCAGTTGGGAGAGTTGGGAGACAACTAAAGCTACCTCACCTCTGGGAGTCTCAGGGTCCTCATATGCAAAGCAAAAGCAAAGACAGCGCCTCAGGGCAGGGTGAGGAGAGCCCAGTGGAGGGGTCCTCTGCTGTCCCACAGCCGCAGCTCTGTCCCCACCAGAACTCCAGGCTCCGCACCCACCGTGCTGCTCCCAGGCAGAGCTACAGAGTGGAGAGGGCTGGGCTGCTGGCCATGGGCCCAAACCTAGCCGCCTGCAGCATGGGGGGTAGGCAGCATCTGAGCCAGATCAGACTCTTGTCCCCGCCACCCCGGACCGTCCCCACCCCGCAAGGGGCCAGGCCACTCACGGCACTCCTTCTCGTCACTCTTGTCGAAGCAGTCGGGCAGCCCGTCACACTGCCAGGCCCCGGGAATGCACCGCCCGTTGCCGCACATGAAGTTGCCCGGAATGTTGCACTCGTTGGTGAAGTTGTTCCCAGGGAGCAGCTGGCTCTCTGTAGGAGAGAGGGGACAGGAGATCAGACAGGCAGAGGCGGCAAGGAGCTGTGTCCCCATCACGGAACAGACCCTTGTTCGAAGGGGGTCTCATACATGAGACTTCCAGTAGGCAACCTGACTTCCCTGGGCCTCAGTTTGCTCATCTGCACAATGGACTGATAATCCCCCCCCCACCACCCTGGAGACTGAGAACTAAGTGGAAAAATATGGGGAACGCCTGGAGTGGGTGCTCAGCACATAGCAGGTGCTCACTAACTTACTGTTGAAAAGCTCGGTCATAAACCCAAACATTCTTCCAGGCCATCAGCAGTGGCTAAAAACAAAGGCTCCAAGTCAGGAGTGAGCACTGGGCTCCCACTGCCTCCAACAGCAGGAACTGCGGGCTCCTTTCAGGCCCCTGACTCCAGGGCCCTCTAACCACCAAATATCTGAACGTGGGCCAGTCAGCAGTAACACCAGGAGACCATTGCCCTAGAGCCCACCAACGCACCTGAGGTCACATGGGGAGGAAAGGCCAAAATGAAACGTGAACTCCGGCCTTCTAACACCTAGGGGGGCACCGAGGTCACTGGACTATTTGCCAAGAGTTTCTGGAGGTTTAGAACCAAGCCCCAAGATTTAGATCCCACTCCACTGAGCACAGCCATCAACTGCCACAGCCCTGACCAGAAAGGGTCAAGTCTTAGGTTGTTAAACAAACAGGGATGGCCAAGGTCATGGGGGTGGGGTGCTGAATTCATCCACCAAAGGACCCCAGGGCAGATTTTCAAGGGAGCCAGAATCTGGTGAATCTCATGGGTCTGAGCTAGTGCCGTCAATGGCCGGGAGGTAGGAGCCATCCGGAAGTGAAGTTGTCTTAGGGAAAAGGAGAGGAAAAAAAGACCAGGACTTCCACGGGTCCCTCCCGAATCTTCAATAAGCATTTACCAAACACTCATGACCAGACACCTGTGCAGGTCCTAACCGTGCAGAGTTGAACATGGGGGCTCCCCCCTTCATGCTGGGAAGGCATGAAGGTATACTAATGATCTAATGATGTCACTGCTAGGTGCAGAGAAAGAGGGGTGCCCAGATCTGCCTGGGAGTCGGGGAGCAGAGCAGGGCCTGTGATCCTCTTTCACAGGCTTTACCAAAGGGAAGCATCTCGTGCCACATCTCTTGACATGACCTCTGTTTCATGCCACTAGCCTTTACATGGCTTATGTTTACCTGGGAATCTCCTAATAACCCTCTACGTACGCTGTCATATACAATGTCTGTCCCTCTGTGAACTGTTCCCCAACTTCTCCAAGCAGAAATGAGCCCCTACTCCATGGTGCAGCTTGAATACTACTGAGGTGACGCTAAAAATATTTTAGGACGAACAAGTAGGTAACAAAAAACTGGTATGGACACAGTCATAGGCAAGCAGGACCACGTTGGCCATGGAGACTCCCCATAGACCACCCACCCCGCTGCGCTGAATTAGAATGTACGCGCACGTCTCTCTAGCGAAAATGAGCTTTAGTAGTTTACTGGTGAATTCTAGAACAGCAGCTCTAAGTGAGGGGGGAGGGCCTCACCCTGCCCCAACTACCCACACTAGAAGCCTGAACGTCTCCCTGGCCCCTCCCCTCACTCCACCTCCCCCTACGGTGGGCCAGCCCCCCACCAAGCCCTGCATGCCGATCACAGTGCCAGGGGCTTGCCTCCAGCCCAAGTGACCTCCATCCCCTCCCAACATGCCGCCACAGTCTCCCAGCGTGGCCTCCCCGCTCCCCGCAGCCCCACGTCCTCCTCTGCAGCCAGCGGGACCTTTCTAAAGAGCAAATCGATCATGACACTTCCTCACTTTGAAAAGCCACTGAATGGCTCCGCCATGTTCTTAAGATAAAGTAAAAACTCAAGGCGTTAAGGAAAGGTTCCAGAAAAGAAGAGGCATTTGCAGTGGAGACTGATCGATAGAGATGAAACACAGGGCCCTTGGGGCCCAAAGAAAAGAGGGCAGGAGAAAGGCTCAGCCCAGGGCACTGATGGGGACACAATAAAAACCTCCCAGCTCTATCGGGCACTGCAAACCTACTGTGTCGCCATTTCCCCCACTCCACCCCTGGGGCAGATGTGACGAATCATGGCACTCTGTCTGTCCCCTGAGCCCACACTCAACATCGGACTCCTGCTCAGGACTGACTCCAAAACCCCACCGCCAACCCTGAGAAAAGCAGGAAACCAACTCACCACCTTCGGGCAAGAGCAATCCCAGGAGAGGGGCAACAGCAAGAGAGAAGGCTAGAGAAAACGGCCAGGGGCTGGGTTCCAGCCAGAAACCGAGAGCACCACCCAGAACGCCCACCCATTCCAGCTGTTTCCTAACAGCCACTGCAGCCACTGTGGGCTTCAGCAGCAAGCTCCCAGGGAACACGCTGGGACTCCAGAATGTACCTGTCACTCTGTGTGGCTTGGAAATGACTTTCACTTGCCTTTAGCAAAACTTTGCCTTCTCAAAGGCAAGCCCCCTGGAAAAGTCACCGCAACCGTGACATCTTGCTCTGATAAACAGACTTCCGGAGCCAGAAAATTGGCCGGATTAGATTCCAAAACATTTGCTCCGAGACCCCACAGGCTGGCGGGACACGGATTTGACAAATCAGAAGGCGTGCAGTGGGCACTCACTATCTACTAGTGACACACAGGTGGTCCTGCCAGCCATGGGCTTGCAGGGGTTCCCTGGCGGAGGCGGGGAGGGTGGTCGGTGAAGGCCAACACAGAGCACATTCCAAGCACTTCTTTTTTTTTTTTTTTTAAGATTTTTATTTTTTTTTTTGACAGACAGAGGTCACAAGTAAACAGAGAGGCAGGCGGGGGGGGGGGGGCAGGCTCCCCGCTGAGCAGAGAGCCCGATGCGGGGCTCGATCCCAAGACTCTGGGATCATGACCTGAGCCGAAGGCAGAGGCTTAACCCACTGAGCCACCCAGGCGCCCCTTCTCGTCCTCTTTAAACTAGTGGTTGTCGACAGGGGGTAGTTCTACGCCACTCCCCCAGACTCCCCCACTCCAGGGCCACGTGCACGTGTCTGGAGACACCGCAGACTGTGGCAGCTCCTGAGTCGAGGCAAGGCACGCGGCACACCGACGATGCCCAAGGCTGCCCCTTTCAACACAGAATCACCCGACCAGAAACGTCTCTAGCGCCAAAGCCCAGAAATGCGTTAAGTCTGAGAAAACCAACCTCTGACTCTCTCTTCTCAGGCCCCCGGGCACACTCCAGCACAGCGAGATTCTGGATTGCGGCCGATGGCTTCTCAGTGCCCTGACTGCTAAACCCAAGACTCGTGCCAGGGTGTCCATGACCTGCCCCGCCCAACTCTGCAACCTCAGCTCCTCGGACATGACTGTCCTCCCTGCACAGAGGACTCCCCACACTGCTACCTTCCCCCACTCGGTATGAGGAAGTCCTGTCCCCTAACACCTCTGGACGCGACTGCACCTGCGGACAGGATCTTGAAAGAGGCGATTAAGGTAAAATGAGGTCATGAGGACAGGCCCTGATCCATTATGACTGGTATTCTTACGAGAAGAGGGAGACACAGATGCGCACAGGGAGACCACAGGAGGACGCAGGGAGAAGACGGCCATCTGCAAGCCAAGGAGAAGCCCAGAAGAAACCGGCCCCACCCCAACCTTGGGCTCAGACCTGTGCAGAAATACATGTCTGGCATGCCAGGCCCTCTGTGGTTCTTTACTGTGGCAGCCAGAGCAAACTCACGCATCTGGCTGATTTGGCTCGTCCTTCAGCCCTTGGCTCTCTGTCACTTATAGCCGAGACCTCGTCATCGAGACCCCGTCTAATGTGGGTCCCCCTCTCCCTGGTTTTTCACTCTGACAGTGTCCTGTGTTGTCCTTTAGCCCATCTGTGCTTACTGCTGCGTCTATACTCCTCCCCACCAGGCTGCACGCTCCGGAAAGGGACACCCTTTCATTCAGTGCAACTTCGGCCCCCTAAGTCCCCAGCAGGTGTCTGCTGCCCTCAGAAGAAAACCAAGAGTTCGGTCTTGATTCATTCCCACCCCTCACACTCTTCCTTGCCAAGTTCCATCCACTCCCCGTCTCGGCCCTAAGAAAGGGCGTGGGCTCCAGATATACGTAGTTAAAAATAAGGGACGTGGGGGTGCCTGGACGTGTGCGCGTAAATTACTACCCCGTCTGCTTTAAGAGAGGTAAGAAATCTTTTCAGCCCGACAGCAGGGCTTTCTAGTGGCTGAAATATTTATCCCATCTCAGTGTCGTGGGACACATTCAGCATCCAAAAAAGACAAGCATTAGCACGCAGTTGGCTAGCTGGGGGTTTCTTCTTGTCCCTTTTCTTTTTTTCATTAAGCTGAAAAATGAAAGAGTTGCCCATTTTCACTGCAGCACATCACTTCCTTAAAATAACTACACCATCTGCACCAAGAACGAGAAAAAATTCCAAGTCCTCCCCCAGCGGGCAACGGATTAGGGGGCCAAGACTGGAGCAACTGCAAAATCTCCAGACAGCTGCTGCATCCACCCAAACTCCCCTCCTGGAACGTGTGCTGTTAGCGATGGAGACTTTTCCAGCTGAGAAATGGGACATCTATTCTACCTGCCCGGGGCCTCCACATCCACAGGCTCCGCTCTCCCTCCGCTGAGCCCCCACCTCTACCCCCGGAGCAGAACTGACATCTGCAAGCTATCGACAGGCCCTGCTTGCTGATTTCTGTCCAGTTGCCTTCATTTTTGTCCTGTTTCCTGGCGATCCGGTCTGCGGGCTCAAGGAACAACAAAGCAACACAGAAACATACATACGGACCGCCCCTCATGCTGTCTGTCAGCTCTCAGATACAGCTTCCCTGAAACCTCCCCGGAGAATGAACACACCTCTTCCCACTGCCCGGTGCCAACTGCCCTAACGCTACGGGGCCACTGGAAACCAGCCTCTGTTTTCCTCTGTTGACTCCCTTCTTCGACAGGCATGTACGGTCCGCGTCCTGGTGACACGCAAAGCACCAAGGGAGCCGGTCTGCCGTGATTTGTTTGCAAACATGCCTGGAAAATCCCCACAGGTCCCCCAGATGCCACGCTGCTCCACGTGGTGGCATCAGTGTCGGAGGGAATCAGAGACATCTGTCCCAAGCACAGCCCAGAGCCATTCAGCTATCAAAGTGCTTCCTGCGGAGCTCTGCTTCGGGCTGTCATCAGGAGGGAGCCGTCTGAGCCCAGAGGGAAGATATGCCTCTGGCTCCAAGTACCTACACACGCGGGCCAGGTTTCTCGCTCTAACTCTGCACTCAGCTCTGCCCCGGGAGAACAGTCCAGTAGCTCCAAACTCTGTCTGCCCATCTGTTCAAGGAAGGTACAGCCCAGGGAAATTGGTGAGAAGGTATACAATGCCTCAGGGGTTGAACCAAGACTGTTAACCCTTGGCATTCACAGATTTCACATTTGCACAAAGTCCATTATTTACACGTAAAATGTATCCCATTTACACTGACACTGAAGGGAGATGAGGTGTAATTTTGAAATTTTGCCTCAAGAACAACTGATGGATGGAGCAAGTCACCCGAGTAGGGAGTGAGCCTAGCTGTCCACCCAGCATCTGCACATCACACATTCCTTGTTTGCTCTTCGTGGGAAATGCAAAACGGCAACCCCTACAAGACAATCAATGCTTTGCTTCCTTCCTAAAATGAGTTAGCAAAGAAAGCCAATGGCCGGTATTGACGGGGCAAGCAAAGAGAGAGAGAAGAGGTCTGAGAAAAGGACAGCTCTTCACCAGGAAATAGCTTTCTAAATTATTTTTGTCCCATATTTATAGCCTCATTAAGGGCCTGAAGCTGTTACTTACATTTTTTAGTTATGCTTCATTGCATTTCATGAGGAAAATTATGTAGGGACGGCGTTCATGCCACGGAGATTTGCAGAGCCTTCCATCTGCAGCCCTGCAAGGTCCATGGTCCACAGCTTGGGGGGGCGGGGGAGGCGGGGGTGCCAGATGGCAAGGCTGGAGGGCGGGGCTCCCCGTGGTGCTGACCCTCAGAGGTGGGCACGGAGCCCCACCACACCCTGCTCTCTGTCGCTCCTTAACAGCCCTTAAGAAATCAATTATTGACTTTTCCCTAGGGAAGGACCATCTAACATCTTCTACTGCAGCTCTCAACACATGGCAGGAGTCTGATACCAGTTTTTATTCCTTTACAAGAGCCCTCTGAAACACACAGCCCATTTTGCAGATAAGGAAACTGAGACTGAAGAAGTAGCTGCCCGAAGTCACAGTTAGAGGCTAACACAGAGGTCTATAAACTTTTCAGGCAAGGCCATAAAAACTGTAGGCTGTGCGGGACAAGAGGCCAAATTAAAGATATACAGGTACTTATATAAAAGGAGAGGGAAAAAATATCCCACAGAATTTTTATTGGTGAAGTTCAAAATGTTCTAACTATTGAGAACAATTTTCCATAATAGAGAGCTACTAATGAGAAGACTAGAAGTTATAGGGAAGGGGGAAAGGGGCAGGTTACACCTCACTTAAGGTTCAAATTTAGAGTTCCCTATCATCAAAATCTACTGCAAATTTTGAATTTGTTTCACCATTTAAAAATGTTAAGATCATTCTTAGCTCGGGAACCAGAGTAGGCTGGGTCTGACCCGTGGACCACAGTGTGCAGACTCCCGAGCCCAAAGATCAGAGGTCCACTCAAAGTAAGAAAAGGATCGAAAGGGCCCCATGCAAAGACACTTGCTCTCTATCCCATCTCCCCACCACACTCTGAAATGACCCCTGTGCTGCTTCCCACAACCACGAAGGCAGAGACCTTGGCTCGCCTGCTCCCCTGGAGGGTCAGCAGCTAGCAAGGTGCCTGGCACCGGCAGATGCTCCGTGAACACCTACTGATTAAAACAGGCATGATGCACTGGCCCCTTCCAATTCTGCGACTTGATCTAACCCTACCTGAACCCATTTATATTACCAAAATACAATGGATAAATGAGATCGAGTCTGCATAACACTTCTGAGCACGTAAGAGGAAAGGGACAGAAGAACCACCGGGTGAACTCTTAGGCACACCAGTGCCCTCACCAAAGGCTGGCTGCAAGTCAGGCCCAGGGTGTCCGGCCTGGGGGGAAAAAAGCCTTCTGTCTTTTTAGCTTTGCAACCAGCAGCAGTAGGAAATGCAAATCAGGCAGTGAAGCTACACTGGAGGACGAGACAGGGGACAGCTTTATGACCAATTTTATCAGGCCTGCAGATAAGCCAGGGTTAAGAGAGGGCCAATCAGCCCTGTACTTAAGTACCTCTCAGAAACAGACATGGGGTCAAGAAGAAGGATTTTGCTCTGACCCCAGCTTCAGCTCAGCCCTGTCTGCCAGAGAATGGCTGTCATAATCCCTACAGGCACCAGGGACCATTCTGCAGCCTGCATTGCACTCGGCACAGAGACACCCAGGCAAGGTAAATGTGGAAAAGGAAAATACCAAACCAAGCCAAGGAATCAGACCAGCAAAGCAAAATGAGCTTCATTTGGGCTGAAAATCCTATCTTTACGAGCTCAGGGTAAGGAGGGATTTCTGAAATAAGACTCAAACACAGCACAGACCATAAAGACTGATAAATACAACCCCACTAAATTCTAAAACTCCTGGTCAACAAAAGATACCACAAACAACTTAAAAGGTAAGCCACTAACAGACCGCACCTGCTGCATTTAGGACCCACAAAGATCACCACCTAGGATTTTCCAAGACTCTAACAAGCAATACAAGCCACCCAAAAGGAAACTGGACAGAATGTATGAACAGGTACTTTCACTGATGAGAAAACTCAAAATGCCACTTAATATATACTCGAGCTCACTTGTAATCAAAAAATAATTAACGGAACCAGAAAGTTCTCTTTCACACCCATCAGACTTGTGAAAATTTGAAGTCTGACATTTTCAAGAGGTGAGATGCTGGGAAGCACGGGAACTCACGCTGCACGTGGCAGAGACACTGAGAAGAACCACCCAGAAACTTCTCGTGAGGCGGAAGACGCTCCAAACCTTTGCCCCTACCAGTCCTCTTCTGGTACATACCCCAGGCTTGAGGAGAAACGCATGAGAGAGAGCAAGAAAACCCTCACCATGGGTACCGGGAGGATAGAAAATTGCGAGACAAACCAAATGTTCCTCGAAAGGAGAATGGATGAATAAACGAGGACATATTTGTCCAACGGACTACCACCCAGGGCTTCAATGCAGCAAACTGGGGTGGCAGGACTCCACACGGACGAAGCTGAGAAACCTAACGCCCAGTGAAAAAAAGCAAGGTGCAGAAATATCACTAACATCACGCTGGAAAACTTTAAGACTTTAATGGATTGATACAGATGCAGAAGTATTTTTTACTGATTCTCAATTTTGGCTCAGATCGCGATCTCAGGGTCCTGAGATCCAACCCTGTGTTGGGATCCGCATTCGGGGGTGGGGGGAGTCTGCTTGAGATTCTCTCTCACTTTGCCCCTCCCCGACATGTGCGACGGTGTGCTCTCTTTTTCTCTCTTAAAAAAAAAAAAACCCAAAAAATAGTATTTTTGTAGCTGTACAGGAAAGAAAAATAGCAAATTCAGGAGAGTGGTTAGCCTCTGGCGAATGGGATCAGAGGGGACATGATGAACTTCAAATGTAAGATTTCTTTCCTTAAAACAATCTGAAGTCGGCATGCCAGAGTATTAGAATTCAGTCGAGCTGGGTGGAAGGCACAGGCTTTGTGTTATTCTTGGTACTTTTCCCCATCCTTCAAAAAATGTTTCATTAATAAAATTTATTATCAAGAACAAAAAATATGCTAATATTTGAGGAAAATCTCTGAAAGACATATGGAACCATTTACCACTGATATCCTCACTTCAAAAGCCCCATCCACTATAAAAGGATGAGAGATAAAAGGGGGCAAGTGTTAACAGTGGGGGAAAAAAAGAGCAAATGCAAGGACATCCATCTGGGAAATTCGGTCTATTATGAGCTCTTTTCATTTTCTGAAAGGCAGCAACAGTTGCAGAGAAGCAGCAAATTGTGGAAGAGAAAAATAAACACGTCTCATAAGATAGATTCACCCACCCAACTCATTAAGCCAGGACATTCCAAAAATAAAAATAGCAAGGCCCAGCCAGAAGGTCAGATATTTTTTAAATACTAACTCCCTGAGATGTTGGGGTGGGAAAAGTAAAGGCTGTCTTTCTCAGAACAGCCAGTGCCATCTGCCCCCTCCCTGCTCCGTGAGGGGTTGCAGGAGGCCAAGCAAAGCGGGGCCCGGCTGTGATCTGGCACGCCCAACCACAACCGTCAAATGCCCGCCTCTCCACAGCTGTGTGACTTCAGACAACTGAGCTACCCTCTCTGAGCTAAAGCGTCCCACTTGCAAAACTGGGGTAAGCCCACCTCCTGGGCTGGGTTGCTGAGGAATAGAGAGAGATAGAATATATGTTAACAGATAAAAGGGGTAAAGTAAATAGAGTAAGAGTAGTTGGCGGATGCTTGGGGTTGAATACATCGGGCTGGTATGGGTCACTCCTTCCTTCCCTCCATGCATTCTGACTCTTCTCAGAGAGCAGGTACTGCCAGTGGTGCCCAGAAGCCAGGTCCCTTTTCTCCACCTGCCTCCGGGGAAAGGGCACAGCCTGGGCGAGTGGGGCTGGCTGCCTAAGAGCGCATGTCACTTAGGCACAAAGAAAGCAGACTTGGGAGGGCAGACCCTGGGTTCAAAGAACATAATAAAGGAGCTCACAACGTGACCTTGACTGTGTCTCTTCTAACACACACCAGTCTGTTTGATAATTCCTAAGAAATATGCAACACTTCCTAGATCATCCCTAGGGATCTTTAGGAGCAGCCAAACTACAAACATGACTCAACCCTCTGGAACAACGTGGATATGACACAGGTCAAAAGAGAGAGATACGTGGGCTCCAGCACTGGGATCCAGAGGAGGTGTTCCGTGTCCCCAGGCCTCAGTTCTCCCATGCGTAAAACCAGGCAGGAACAGATGACATCCAAGTTCCTTTTTAACTCTCAACTTGCTATTCCTGCTTCTGTGGACACAGACCCAGTCCCCGTGGCAGGCAAACACTCGCCATCTGCCTGTCCTAGATACATTCTTCGGCATTTAAAAATAATACCTGGGATTTACATAGAGTCCTCCAGGACAGAACCGAACACATCCCTGTGAGGCAAGTACTCAAGGCAGTTCCTCCTTTTGCAATACAGAGGGACTTCAGACCCAGAGATCAACCGGGAGCTGGCCAGAGAATCCAGGTTCCCAGACCCCAGGTGACACCGTGCTTGCCTCTGCTCGGACACCGCTGGTCCCATCCTCCCCTGAAGTAACGTCCAAGGCACCTGAAATCAGACCTGCCTCCCGTTCCCTAGGGACTCAAGGGCCTCTAGGGTTCACCGCGATTATCTACAATCTTCCATCACACCGCAGCCAACGAATGGCGGTTTGGCTTATCACTTCCGATCAAGCGAGGAACTCTGCCAGGGAAATCACAAATGCCAGCCTGTTACCACCAAGCAAGGATGGAATACAGATTAACTGGTGCGTCTTCTTAAATTTTCTTAAGTAGCTTAATCCATTAAACCGGTACAACCAGCTTCTAGAATCTGCTCACCCCAGCACCCACCCTCCCCGCTGGGAGCAGGAAGACAGGCTCTCCATCCCAAGGAGTTAGCTGACTCCTTGAGCCAATGATGTTTGCACATCGAACAAGTGTTGGAGTTAAGCAGTGTTTACTGCTGGTGTCCCCGCTCCGGGATGTGCATCAGAATGAGCGTGGCTTTCTGAGCGAGCAATCTACCTTCCCGAGAGACTTGTCAGATCTGGTGACTCAAAGGGCTGACACCGGGAAGACGAACCTGTTTAGGCTTTCCGGACTGCTGGAGGGTAGCTTATGACGAGTCGGTCCAGAAGAGAACTCGAATTAAAGATTAAAGAGGGATTATGGAGCTGGTCTCGCTCAGGTCAGCCCAGAAGCCCACAAACTGAATTCTAATTCTACCTCTTCCCAGCTCAGGGAATGGCTTAACCCTCTGAGCCTCAGTATCCTCATCTATAAAATGGAGACAGACCAAAGGCAACCTTGCCAAGCTCCCTGGGCACGCCTCTGGTACCTCTGTCCCTCTGGTAACAGAGTCACACAAGGGCAGAGCTGAAAACACCCAGAGTCTTGATGTGTTCCCCTCATACCAGAGAAATCTCAAATAATTAAACAGTCAGCAGAAGCTTCTGGGATTTTCACACGTTTTTGAAGACAGCATGCACATAAAGGCTATAAGATGAGCCAGAGTTCACTTGTTAAAGGTATTGTTATTCACTATTAAAGAATTACCATTATAGAAATTACCATTATAGCAAGGCTAGATGTAATGTAGGCATAATCATTCTCCATGGGTGAACATAAAATATTCTAAGGTAGCCCAACACTTTCGACCATAACCTGAGCAGGTTAAGAGCCTGCCCCCAGAACTCTTGGGCAAGAGAACTTTGTGTATGATACGGGCTGTCATCAAGATCTCACACAACTGCCCGTGTGACGAATCCAACATTCTGGGATGACCCATTCTCTCAGAGCCGGCTCAAGAGAATTCATGAAACCCTAACCGTTAGAGCAGGGGAACAGAACCAGGTTCAGGTGCATCTAGTAGCTGAAGACATCTGCAAGAGTCAGCCCCCCACACACACACTCCTGTTCCATACTGGGCTGGAGGTGGCCTGAGTCAAGTCTTAGGGCTCCATCCACACGAAGGCTGACTTCCCCTCTCCCCAGGGTAAATCCCAAACCATCAGCACCCTACCCTGGCCTTTTGTTTGTTTCTTTCCGTTTCCAGGGAGTAGTGACAGCTGCACCAAAGACCATGGCATCTGGGGCTGGGACTGTGCTCCAGAAGAGGCAAAGCAGTAAGTCTTCTGCTAGTGGAGGCATCAAGGGGGGCCTGGTGGAATGAAGGGCCTACAAGGGTGCGGTCAAGGTTCTGCCTCCGTCGTCAATGGCCATGGGAGCCCTGAGACCCGGGAGCCCAGCAACTCCAGGGCCTGGCACCTCTGACATCCTCGGCACCAACAGTCCAGTTTGTTTACCAATACGGAAGATGGTGGCGACCGTCCTCGGGCCCTGGGCATGAAGAGAAGGACCCTGGTTTCAATGTGAACCTGCCAAGAGCTGAAGCAGCAGCCCTGACTGAGTAAATTACAGCAGAATAAAGAAACATAATGATGCAGAACTGCCAGCACGGCTGGAGAGACTCTCCCTGTCCCTTCTTTGGTCGATCATGCGCCTTTATGCCGAAGATACGAGAGACCAGGGTTTTTCAAGAGAAATGAGGCAAGGGATCCAGCTTCTCACTGAATGCTGGTGATAATCAGCTCTGACAGGAACCAACCCCTGCTTGGCGCCGCTCGCCTTCCTCTGCACACCACGATCCGCCCCGTGCTGCACAAATGATAATGCGTTTACGGACGGCAGGGACTTCCCAGCCAGGAGGAAAAATTTCACCTAATTAAATAAAAACAAAACAGAAAACCAAAGCCTTTCACCGGTGCCAAGACGACGACTAACTACTGATCTTTTGTGGACTTGAGACGCAGGAATGCCAATCACGATGATATTCTTCCCCAATCTCATAAAGCAATCCTCTGCGTCCCGAACTGCCTTAGAAGTTCTTTGCCTTAGAAGCCAGGAAGAAGAGTGCGAAGAACGGATAAAGAAAACAACAGAGCAGGTCACAGAACATAAAGATGGCTAATACATGGAAGGAGAGCACACAGCCTCGATGGCAGTCAAAAAAGTCAAGTGGACACGCCATGTTTAAAAAGAATCTGAGGGGCACCTGGGTGGCTCAGTGGGTTAAGCCTCTGCCTTCGGCTCAGGTCATGATCTCAGAGTCCTGGGATCGAGCCCCGCATCGGGCTCTCTGCTCAGCAGGGAGCCTGCTTCCCTCTCTCTCTGTCTCTGCCTACCTCTCCGCCCACTTGTGATCTCTGTCTGTCAAATAAATAAATAAAATCTTTAAAAAGAATCTGAGAGCATGATGAGAGGAAGTTGGCCCCCTTCATCATTCTGGTGAGAGTAGGAACTGGTAGCGCCCTCTAGAGGCCACGTGCGGAACCCGCCCCTACTGATGGCGCCTACCTTTGGGTTCCGTTTCTCGGAATCCACGCTTCGGAATGTGTAAGTGCATAGAGAAACACATCGGGGGTTCCCCTCGCCCCATATACCTACTTGTCATGTCATGCTCAAAACCTCAACGAACTTAAATACAGACCAAGGGGAGATGGGCAAACGTGATACGGCGCATCTGTGCTAGACCACCACTGCCTGTAGGAAGAATATTCACAAGAGAGTTGGGGGAGGAGGGAGAAGCAAGTCACAAAACCACACATGTGGCATAGCATAAGCTATGTCTGCTGCTCTCTAGAGATGTACGTGACAATATACAGGCACCTGTCTTGACGTTCATACCTGCAAGGTCCTACAACACAGGACTTTCCTCTTTCTGAGGAAAGAACCTAAAAGGTCTCTTAAAAATAGGAGTATGGGGGCGCCTGGGTGGCTCAGTGGGTTAAAGCCTCTGCCTTCGGCTCGGGTCATGATCCCAGTGTCCTGGGATCGAGCCCCGCATCGGGCTCTCTGCTCCGCGGGGAGCCTGCTTCCTCCTCTCTCTCTGCCTGCCTCTCTGCCTACTTGTGATTTCTGTCTGTCAAATAAATAAATAAAATCTTTAAAAAAAAAAAAAATAGGAGTATGTTGTTATTGGCATCTTTTCTTTGAAACAAATTCCTTAAAATATCTCCATGATATATGTGGGTGAAGAAGTCAGAAGAGTAACCAATATGATCCCGGGGAGGGCACAGCTCATTAGCAAATCACTCATATGCGCACATGTGCACACATGTGCGCACACGTACACACACACACACGGCTGTTAGCGTCTTTAACCTTAGGAAGCAAAAGCCAAAAGGAAAAGGTCCTCCCCATCGCCAACTTACAACCTACAAAAAAGACAAAGCATTCCCTGAAACTTTAGAGAAGCTGGCAAGAGCCCTTTTACCTAAGGATGAAACGAAAATCCCCAAATGTTGGCACCCAACTAAAAAAATAAGTAAATAACCGAACAGGGAATCACTTGGAGAAACCTGGGCGTAGCTGTTTCTTAATGAGTATTTCAGGGAATTACCCAAAGGATTTACTCCTATTCCGTTTCAGAACACAGCTCCACTCCACAAGACAGCCTAAGAGCCACCTTTCCAGGGCACCCCGCCGCCCTTCCCTCCGGCCCGCTCCGTGTCCACAGCCTGCACAGGAGGCCAAGCTCAGACTCTGATCAGGGGAGAGAAATTAATTTGTCGTCTGTGAGGAATGCAGTGTGTCTCTCCAAGGCGTGCTTGTGCTCACTACAAGCCCACAATTAACAATTATAGCGTGCTCTGGACTCCCGCCTCCTGACTACTGGATCAGCCAGGTGGCAAGAGGCCCCACTTTCCACTGGAAAATGGGGGCACCTGCAGCAAGAGCGCCAGATCCAGGAGCCTGAGGCTGGTGGGGCGTCTGGTCGCCAAGGTTCTGGAGTCACCCTCCGGAGCAACCTAAGTGGCTAAAGGGTCATCCCACAACCCACCTCCTGGAAAAAGGGACAGAAATTAGATGTTTTTAACACTGAGCGAATGGAGCCAGACACTCCTAGTCCTGCCGGTGCAGAACCAGGCAAAAGCAATCTCTGATGTGGGAAGTCAAGAAGCGGGGTGGGAGGACCAGGTGGGGTCGCAGTGGGGCTGCTGTGGTGTTGGTAATGCTCTATTTCCTTATCTGATCACTGGTCCCCCGAGGTGTGCTGACCTTGGGAAAATCCACGGAGGTCCCCACTAAACATCTGTGCCCTTTTCACTATGTATGTTAAATTTCTGCAAGTTTACTTAAATAACAAAAGCAAATCTTTCCAATGGGAAGCTGGCTCCCAGGCACCATCTCTGTCCTTCCTTTTCTACAGCCCCAGCCGCTGTCAAAGGCACTGGTCAAAGTCACGCCAAGTCCAACGGTGCCCGGTGCCATGGTGCAGTGACGGGCAGGGGATTGGCAGTGTGACCAGTGGGGAATGGAATGTCCAGCATTTATTTTTAATTGATTTGCTCATTTTCTCCTATCAAAACAGCCTCACTCCTTTTCTCCAAAGCCCAAAATGGCATCAGCCCCACCCAGATAAACCCCAAGCACGCAAACTTCTCAAGCCTGGCACAAGGCTCTGCAGTCCCCTCTACTGAATCCGTGTGAATAACGAACTTGCAGGAAGCATCCAGAAGGTCTGCCAGGCGACTCCAGCTCTCAATCCAAAACAAGTCTGAACCAGGGGTGTGACTCTCTGCCTCCAAGCCAATGCCTTCTCCAGTCACCTTTGCCCTCCCTCCCCAAACTCTCCTGAGGTTCGTCTTGGTTATCAGGGATATGCGGGGTCCCCACCACCACGGCCCAGATGTTCAGGGAGAAGAGCCTCAGCTCACGGAAAGCACAGTTAGTCGCAGCTCACCAGCAGGGCGGCTGCCACTTCTAGAGGGCACGGCAGGAACGCAAGGAGCAGTGAGGACCGCCACCGGGCCAAGGGGAGTCTCTGATCTGAAGACATCATCGGGGTACCGCCCTTTGCATAACCCCAGCAACCTTGACACAGCCGGCACGACTGGGACCATCATTTTACATAACGTTACCGTGTTTTCATTAAAGGCCAGGTTGGTAATAGCAGGTGTTGTGTTCCCTACACAGACGCATTACGTTCCTAGCCAGCACCCCTCTGTCTGTCTGTCTGACATCAGTTTTTGTGCCCACAAAACAGACAGCTCCTGTTCAAACTTCAGACCAGAGCAACTCAGTCTCCTGACAACACCCCCACCCCGGGAAGAATCCCAAACTTGTGTAAACACGGAAAGACCCGCTCCAAGCTCAGACTGAGAGCGAGGCAGGCGGTGAGGCGGGCAAAGAACACCTCGGGCCTCGCTCAGCCGGCCCAAGAATCACACATCCGCCGCTCAGCAGCAAGACACAGGTCCAAAAATCACACAGGAAAGCCTGAGAGAGAAAAAACCAACTGAAGACTTAAAAATAAGTTTCTTTGTTAAGCGGAGGGGGGCGGGGGTGTGCCGGAAAGGGGGTGCCAGTAACCCTGGACTTGATCGGCTGTCTTCTGGTGCTGTCCAGATCCTAGTGGACGACCCATAAACAGGATGAGCTGAGCCCCGGACGGTCCAGCCTCAGGGGTCGGTGAAGCTGGTCAGTGAGAGGCAGGAAGGCTTCAAGGAACAAACCTCGAACCCATCCCATGGGGGTTACAAGCACATGAGAAGGAGAGCAGGGAATCAGTTCTGTAAAACCCCATCCAGAGGAAAAGACGCCCGTCCTTCAAGGTTTCTTGTCATAAGCAAGCTGCCAAGAGGCTGAGGGGCCCTGGGACCGGCACATACTTCCAGGAAAACGCCTGCTCTTACCAGACTCCTCGGCATCCGGCGCTATCCTCAGGATTTCTCAAAGAACAAGACAGAAGAAAGCCCAGAAACATTTATGAGACCACTTAGGTCTCAGGATGTTCCGTACAAATAAATAAGAACAGCAACTCCAGCCCCACGTGTGCCAGATACAATCATTGATGCGCAAGCCAGTGTAGACACAGTGACTTTTTTATGGTCCAAATTAAAAAGTAACTTCAGAACTGCAACAGAGAAAGGGGAATTTAAACATCCCATGGATTTCCGTTCTCTGCCCCCTGCTTTGTCCCTACCTTTTCTACCCACTGTGTTTCCGGGTCTCAAAATTCCCAGAGGTTCACATCTTTGATAGAGCTAGCGTACTCAGAATCCATAATCTCTAACTGCTTAGACTACAGATGGGAGGCAGTCCAAAGGTACTGATTAAACTCAATAGGAGGAAACCACCTTCAAGGACAGTAGCAACAAAAGAGCGATCTTAGACATTTCGCCATAACGACAGCTGTGGCTACGCTCACCTTCTTGGACCACAGCTAGGCAGGCGATGAAGTCACACATTTACAAGTGCTGATGACCCGCCACCCTTTCCTGCCCAAATCACGGCACACCCACTGGGTGCTAGTGCTTTGTGCATTTATGTATTCATTAATCCACACAACATCCCTGTGGACCAGATCATATCCCCCATTTCACAGATGAAAAAATTGAGGTTCATGAGGCCACACCAGCCAACGAACACTGGGATGCAGATCGAGGTCCATCTGGCTCCCCAAACACTCTCTCCTCCACCACCCTCGTGTTCCCAAGACAGCACAATATGAGGAACACATGAGCTACAAGGCTACGGCTCTCCCCTCAGCCTTCCAAGGTTACAGTCGGGAGGATTCTTGGAAGAGCAGAACTTCTGACACACAAATCCTAACAATTATGTATCTGAAGCATGGTAGAGCTATCCAGTTTGAAACTGGGCAACTACTATGTTCTCACGGCCTAACTGCCTAAGCTAACATTCTCTTTGACAAATGACACTGTGCTGCCACACTGGTCCATGGAACAAGATCCTTGTATTAATATCTACCCACTATCTGCTGCACGCTGTTTTGTGGGAAGCATTCATTCAACTAACTGAGCCATTTAAGCACCCAAAAGGAACTTAACAAACACCGAATACACCCCAGGTTGTGGCAACTACAAGATCTGAGCACATTCAAAGCCTCTCATTGACCAGAAGAGAGGAGCACGCACCTAAGGCGCCACAATTCTAAAACTTGGGGTCACCGATGCCATAAGACAAGAGTAGAAAGTGGGATGTAGGAATCACAAAGGAGGGAAAAATTTCTTCAGGGAAGCACCGTGGAATGCTGCACGACACAGTTTTCAGCCAGGCTGGCTCTGCAGGGTACGGGTGAAATGTAGACCTGCATTCCAGACAAAACCTGAAGCTAAGGCAGAGGCAGGAAAGCCAGCAGTCACAAAGAGAAACAAGGGACAGAAGGCTGAGGAAAGCTTTAAAAGCCAGGCTGTGGAGCTCAGCCTTCACTTCACACACAATGAGAAACCAACAGCAACATCGTCTGTTTATTATTACTAAGTAATCTCTATGCCTAACATGGGACTCGAACTCATGACCCCAGGATCAAGAGCTGTGCGCTCTACTGACCGAGGCAGCCAGGTGCCCCAACAGCAAGTTTTTGAGCAGAGGAGTGACACGAGGCGAGTAATACTTCAGGTGGGTTAACCGGACAGCACCACGCAGGAAGACACCGGGATAGGGGAGACGGTAAGAAAATTTGGGTGGGGAGCTACTGGAAATGTTTAGGCATCTATTTGTTGAATCAAAGGGTTAGACCTTAATTTACTAGCGCCAACAGATAGTCCCCCTTCTAACAAGAAAGATTATGAAAGGCTGGTCAAAGTTAATTAATTAATAAATAAATACATACATACATACATACATACATACATACATACATTGAGTCTCTTTGACTATTTGCTGAAGGAGGAGACAACCCGAGTCATCAATCTTTGGCTCTAGAAAACAGCAGATGGCATTTCTGGCCACAGACCCACTGTTCTAGTTAGAGGTTTTGCTCAGGGTAATGGTGCATTTTGTTTGCATTTCCTTAGCCTGCTCCACTGGAGCACGGGGCAGGCAATCCCAAAATGGAGTAAGCAATAAAGGAAGCTACCCTGGGCTTCAATTTTGCACATCTGCCTCACCCAGACACAAATACGCCGGCATAGAGGACATCCTTCCTTCTCCTCCACTAATGGTATATTTTGAAGCCTAAGCACTCCCTACACAATTCTGACCAATTTCCTTCAAATCTTCAAAACCCCAGAGGCAACAAACACAGATTAGAAAACAAGGAGTAGAATCAGACGGGAACTGGTGGGTATGGGCACAAAGCTGGAAAATTCCTGATCCTGGTTACTGATTTCTGGAAAACACCTACTCCATGAGACAAATAAAACAAGTTTTCCAAAAACTATATTTTCCTAGACCTGCCTTTTGATGTGCTCCTTTCCGTAGTAATAACAATAATAACAAAGAGGCCCATGCAGGAGACGGAGTGACTCATAACGTCTTTCTGCATGGATAAAATTTCTGCTACGTTCTGTAAGCAAATCAATAACAGAACGAATGGCATTTGCATTTGAGCTGCACCAAACCCACTCATGAGGATCCAAGCAAGGGATATAACGGGGCGGGAGACCCTTTCTTTCCAAAGAGGTGCATTTCATCCTCCAATGCCACCTTCACCCCTTTGGAAAGAACCCTTTCCGGGGGGGTGGGGGGTGGGGGGCACGACATCCATCTCTGTTCGAATAGACACTGATTTTTTCAGGGAGGTGAGTGAAAAATGCCACAGGCCCGTCTTCTGTACATTTTTCTTAGCCTTCTTTTCAGCCAAGAAACCACGATGGTCAATGAAATCCTGCAAGAATTAATCGTTATGTCTTGCCAGTAAGGACCGTTCCCAAACCAGTGGACCAAAACGGGAGTCTGGAAACATTTGATTTTAATGAAACAAAAGGTCACTCTCAGGGCAGAAAAGGGATGTGGATCCTAGGAAGTGATACCAAGGTGTGGAAATGAGCTCTCCAGGGGACGTTCCAGGAAGAAAAAAGTGGAAAAGCCGCCAGGCACAGCACGTGGGAGAAAGACGGGCATTTGAATAGTGTGAGGAGTGGAGTGTGAGTGCCAGGAAGCAGGAGGAAAACGAAGGTGCGTATTTAGGCGTTGATCTCAGACTGCTGGAGAAGTCAGAAAAAAAATACAATGGAGGGAGCTATCTGGCCCAGCCCCACGTGGAGAAAAAGCCAGGAGAGAGAGGCCGGTCGATTAAAAGAAATAAAATCACTGGGGCGCCTGGGTGGCTCAGTGGATTGGGCCGCTGCCTTCGGCTCGGGTCCTAATCTCAGGGTCCTGGGATCGAGCCCCACGTCAGGCTCTCTGCTCCACGGGGAGCCTGCTTCCTCCTCTCTGCCTGCCTCTCTACCTACTTGTGATCTCTGTCTGTCAAATACATAAATAAAATCTAAAAAAAAAAAAAAGAAATAAAATCACTACATACGCTATTTTCATAACCAAAGTGGTAAGAGACCGCTGTAATCTCCACCGTTGTAGTTCTGCTGTAAAAACATGTTTTTAAAAACAAGGCCTCAGTGGAAATAGAAGTCCAAGCTGGAAAGCCTACAAGGAAAATAAAGCAGTACTTCTGCACACAGCAGACCTTTCCTGCAGAAACGCAGTGAGTAAGAAGGGATTCGTTTCTGAGGAAGACAAAACAAAGGCCTCAATTCTCTGGAACGTGCTTATTAATACTAAGCCAGTTAAACCCAGGCCTTTCCCAGTGGCGGCCCACCAGCCCATAAATGCTCCATAGGAGGAGACCCAGGCGCGCAGGCACACACAGAACACATTCACCCCACAGTGCTCGCCCCACAGACTGGGATCCCCGCGGAATGGTCCGTGCATGTGCAAACCCCATCTTGCAAGAGGAGCATTTCTTTCTCTTTTTTTTTTAAAGATTATTTACTTATGTATTTATTTGAGGAGGGGAGGGGCAGAGGGAGAGGGAGAAGCAGACTCATGTGGAGCTGCGATCCTGCTCAGGACCCTGACATCACCGCTTCAGCTGAACCCATGAGTCGGGACCCTTCAGTGACTCTGCCTCCCCAGGGTCCTGCAACAGGGGTATTTAAAGCTCTGGTCCCTGAGCTCAGCCAACTCCTGGGGGGAAGAATCTCCCTCTCGATTCTCTAGTCCCTCCTTACTTTTCAAGCCTGGAGGCGGACCCAAATTGGGACCGCCCCTCCCCCCACCCCGCCCAGAGATGCACTCTGGAATTGAGGAGGGAGGCTTTTCTTTAGCAACAAGCCCACTCCCATCGACAGCACCGGTTTGATCCAACCTGCGTTTTCGGACTTCAGGGTAGACACACAAATGGCTTTTTGAGAGAATCAAGGATTCTACCCAATCTGTTTCCCAATTCTGCCTGGTCTGTGTAGCCAAGCGTTCTTTACAAGTGATAAATAATGTGCCCTCCCCGAATATAAACGGCACTGATGATAATTACCATTTATCGAGTGTTCTCCATGCGCCAGATGCCTTTACAAACATCTAATATTTATAACAGCTTTAATCAAAGGAATCATTAGCTCCATTTCACAAATGAGGAGAGGCTGCTCGGGGAGGTTAACTATCTGCCCAAGGTCACAGGGAGTAATTGAGGATCTGGGGCTCATACCAGGGCTGTGTCTGCCTCCAATTCATTTTGTCTTCTGCTGGACTCTTCCATCCGGCCACAAAAAACGTGACCATGGGAAAACCCAGCCTGCCCACACCCTCCTCCCAGTACCCCACAGAACAAGAGGCCTGCATGTCCACCTACAAGATTCTCCTGCAGGTTTCCCCCAAAAAAGAAAATTTATGAGGATTTTCCAAAAATCACTGGTCTGCAGAGGTGACTTGCAGTTTTAAGAACTAACAAGACTCTCCCCAGAGACAATTAGCAGGGCTGATGCAACTCATAAAACAGACCATAAAGCCACTTCTATTATATTAGTTTTGTGTTTCTCTTTTCCAGAGGCCCAACATGGGGCAGGGGGTGGGGGACACCGCCGAGGGGAGGCCTTCCCACGGCCTGCGGTCTGCCCGCACCCAGGGAAGCCTGAAGACTTGTGTCTTGGCCTCTTTCCTTCCTCACCCTCATGAGAGGATCTCAAGTTGGTACAAAGGAAACATCATTAACCAGCCTCCTCTACTAGAGGGTGATCTCAGATGGGTCCCAGGAGCCGGTTCTAATTTACTTAAATGATTGAGATCTCCAGTTACTCAATCCTGCAACCCCGGCCAGCAGATGTAATTGCAAAGCAGGTAGGCTAGACTCACCCATCTGCCAATGTGGTGCCAGCTAACGTTGCAAATTATAGGGTATAAATTTAGCAGGGTGGGTCCTGACACACATTCTTGCAAATTACAAGTTCCCTTGTTCGCAGAAAGTGCATTAATTACCCTGGGTGCGTGCACTATTTTCCACTTACGGGGGCTTTCAGGAGAGCTTGAGAGCAACTCAGAGCAATCTACAAAGATTACAGCATAAATAAGTAATGCCTGCTGCAGAGGTAAGACTTCTCCAAAGCTCCTGGAATTGGAATTGTTAACGTTCTCCCCGCAAACAGAGCAGGAGCCCCTGAAAGCCCACTGCGTGGAGTTGAAAACCGACTGACCCGAATCAAGACACAAACAGGGGGACCGGTCGAGCTGAAAACTGACCCCGCTGGTTATGTAAGGGCAGCAGCTTCCTTCCTCTTGCGATAGAAGTGCTGCTTTCCCTGCAAGAAGGACGCACATCAGGTGCAGCAGGAGAGACACGGCCAGAAGCAAGGCCCAGCCCCACGGGCTCAAGCCCATCGGATTTCACTCCGTGCAACAGAGCTCTGCCTACATGCCACACACTGAACCGAGTGCACAGAACGTGCATCTACACTGATCTGTCACTGCAGCCACACAAGGCAGGAAGGAGCTGGTGCCAACCCTATGGAGTGGGGAAACTGAGGCTCGGAAAGTTCCATTCCTTGCCCAAGGTCACACATAATCAGAGAGTGGTGGAACTAGGTTTGGTTCAAAGTCCGGCTCTGCAACACAGGAGCAGGCACAGGTGCTTATGGGGGCTCTGGGGGAAGAGAGCCCATGCCCTGCTCCTTCAGCGTCTCCGACAGACACGCAGCTCCTCGGTGCCTTCCCAGGGGCTGTTCTACCTAATTCTCGGGACAACTCTGGGAGGTGTCCTGTGCCCTCGACCACATCCATGAGAAACCAAGGCCAGGAAATTCAAGTTCATCCAGCTTCTAAAGAAAGGACGCAAAAATTTAACCCCTCCTAAATTCAAGACTTTTCTCTCTAAACTAAGACCCTCATCCTTATTGGAGTTAACTATAAATCCGATAACCATGCAGCCCCAGTGCTTCAGGGTTAAAAGGGGCCGGAGTGCTGGAGTTAGAGGAGTATGGGAAATGGCACGGCCCACAAGGGCCCTGAGCCCATACTTCCTGCGGGATAGGGAGTGAGCTGGCTGTTTTCAAGGCACAGCTATAGTAGACGCTGGTGGCGCGTTTCTGTTTAAGTTACCCGGTATGCAGCTCTCCTTCTGCTTTACTGGAGAGAGCAGTCTCTCTCAATGGCTACGATGTAACTGGGCTCTAATCAGGGCTCCGTCCCTCTCCAGCCCAAGGAAGGCTATTCGATTGAAGCTCAGCTGAGCTGTTGCCTCCTTCCTGAGTGTGACTGCTCAGACAAATGGCGAAGGCACCGAAAACAGCCCATGCCTTCCGAGAAGCAGGATGAGGCAGGGCTGTCCCTGCTGTAAAATGAAATCTCTCTAACACTACCCCACTTGGAAAGCTCACAGGTTTCCTGATTGAAGGAATTCCACTGCAATAGGAAAACAAGGCTGAGAAAATGCAGGTAATATTGGGGGAAAGCAACACATGAATTCCCTAAGATCTGCGTGTGGTCTACACCTCCGGAGAAAAGGGATCTGGAAGTGAGCGTAGCTGGCTTCCAGAGACACACGCTCACTCCGAGAGGAGACACTGCCCCCACGGACCAGATACGTTAAGATCGGGCCTTCAGAAAAGTGACTTGTCACAGCCAGACCAGCATCTTGTCACATCTAATATTGATAGGACATTTCCTCTCAGTTACCATCATTGGGTGGATTAATTAAGCTTGGAATTCCTGAGCACTCAAGGTCATGACCTCAATCCCGACTCCAGGAAATTGCACATTCTTTGTCATAATTGGAAATGCGTATGGCTTTACCTAACAAAAATGTGTACGGTAACCTAATAACACGGGCAAGGTTACATTGCCCCAGAAGGCTAATGAGTTAAGCTGACACACTTGTACAGGAAATGGCTGTCCTTACATTAACAAATCCGCAGGAGGACTGCGAGCTTCTGTTGTATAAATACCACCTTACAACTTGGATGGTCGCTCTCATTCTTTTCTACGAAAAAGTGGGAAGCCATGGGGTAGGTGCACCATGGGGGGTTACCCACCTAAACAGCCTCCTAAGCAGGCCAACGTAAAAGTCACTGGAAAGCCATTTATCCGAACAACAGTTCTGAACTCCTGAGGCCCATTCTGTGAGGTGAGACTTATCGCATGCAGCTAGGTAAGATTCTGGGGGACCCTCCCCAGTCTGGGAGAGGCCTGACGCCTGGACTGGCATAATCCAGTATGATCCAGGGTGGGTGCTAAGACAAAGAGCCAAAGCTTTTTCTTTAAAAAAAAAAAAAAAAAAAAAAAAGCAGGGAGGAGGGCAGCAGAAGGTGATCCTAAGTGAGGCTATCAAGGGAGCTCTAAGGAATGACCCCCGGGGCTCCTCTCCCGCCAGGGCAGTAAGCACTAACAGAATAACACAGTACCAGCCATGACTCTAGTTGTTACTGGAATAAGGATGATGCCGGAGGATAATGGCAACATATGCACAAGGCAGTAAGCTCTGGGGCTCTGCCCACGGGATCCAGTCTAAGGCAACTCTCTCTACCCCTGCCCATTCAACGCTGAGGGGCATGCATGGGTGGGGAAATTCTGCGAATTTTGTTAAGCTACGGAAATGACTAGATGTGCACACCTAATAGCTACAAACATGCTATCCACAAGCGACGGTCTAAAATAAATAAAAACTTGGAAACAATACAAATGCCTAAAATCAGAGCAATAAATTATGGAGCATGTCCTGGACAGAATTCAACACAGCCATTATATCTGGCATGGAAGAACGGGTGGGGGGCCATGGAAGCATTCTCCCTCAAGGAAAGGCAGCCCAGTCGAGAGGCATACTGTGTAGTTGCGAACAATCAACCCGTGTTAGAATCACCATCCTAAGTCGGAAGACAAGGAACAAAGAAGCCTACTGCTTTCATAACAGAGACCACAGACATTGAGCAAATAAAAATTATACGCAACAACAGAGTTGGGGTAGAGAGGACTGAGGATATCCTGAAAGAGAACTGTTTTAATGAACAGAAAAAGGTTCAGCACGTGTATAATGGAACTAGGAAGTTTAAAAACTAAACACCCCATGTCTAATGTGTCCGAAAGGTTGCTACGCCGAATTTTTTCTGAATGATAGGATTAGTGATGATTTTTATTTTCTTCTTCCCATTTAACTGAATTTTCAACAACAAATAATAGGAACAATGCAATCAAATTTATTTCTCATAATTTTATTTCTTTTTTATTTTTTGGGGAGATCATCCTGAGGTATTTTTCACAACTGTTACGGGGACCGAGGCCACCACGGAGCCCATCTGTCGTACCAAGTAGGCTGCACTGTGACTCTCAAGAGACCATTTCCACCTAATAATTCAATTAGAAGATATTTTTTGATAAAGACAGTGCACAGTAACGCATAAATGGCGCTTATCATTTAAAGACTTCCTCCACAGAACCTTTCCGTGGTAAGTGGCCTCGAGTGCGTGACTTGGAAATACGATGGGTACTTTCCATTGTGAGCACACGTTGACATAACACCCAAGCCTCGAAACATTACAGATTTAAAACTGACCGGTCAGACTCTGGGAGACAACCACTTTCTCCTCAGAGTCACTGTTTTCTCCAAGCTTTCTTTCCAACCATCACCTGCTGTTCTGGGCACATTCATGACAGAGACGGTCCCACTGAACTGCTAGGACCCGCAGCCCCGGGGTCTGGGTAAACCAGTTCTATTGCGTCAGCAGCCAAGACTCCCTCAGAGAGGACAAGGCTCCGCTAGGATGTGACTGTCCACATCCTGACTTCACAGGTCCTGCTGCTTCACCTCAAGGCTGTCTGAGTCATCCTGCCTTCCCTCCTGAGTCGGACCCATCCCCACTCTGCCTGGAGAGCTACAGTAGCTTCCTACCCCAGCGCTGGGCCCCCAAAGCTCTCTCCCCCACAGATCCCCTTCACACTGAAGACTGATCACATCGCTGTCTCCCCCCGAGCTCCTACAACCAGAACCCCACTGACTACAAGACTCTTGGCCCGCACGGCTGAGGTTCCACCTACCTTTCCATCTCCTTGTCTCACACAGAACATCCCCCCTCACAAGCTACGTTCCAGGCACCCCATATAATCACCTGTCCTCTCCACATACTTTTTAACAGTATGAAATATTTCACGCATAAAGAGATTTTCACATAGTAGACACATGTACCAGGCTCCCAAATTCACGAATACTAAATGTTTTGCCATATTTCACCTTTCTTAAGGAATAAAACACCACCGAGAGGGACAGTTGAGAGGCCCCTCCCGACTATCATCCCAGAGCTAAGGCCAATCCTAACGTGTATCTTCATTCTGTTTCCTACTTTTACCACACATGTATAATTCAACTGCGTGTGTGCATTTAAGAAATATACATATACATACTATATATTTACATTTACGCCTGTATATAACATATATACGGGTATATATATATATATATATATAAAATGATATACATACACGCTATATCCATACATACTACATGGATGGATAAACACACAGTTCTTGAAGTTTTAAAATAAACTCAAGTGGCCCGTATCCTAGACCTTTCCTCTTTCCCAACCTGAAGTTCTTTAGAGATTGAACCACATCCACGTGTGAAGACCTAGGCTACTCATTTCAGTTGCTAGATAGCACTCCACTTTAGGATGGCGCCATCTATTACTTACTGTCTCCTTAAATGGTCCATGCGGCAGTTTCCAAGGTTTGAAGCCTGCAAACAGAGCTGCAGCGAGTCCTCGCACACATCTCCGCACGCATGCGCAGAGACCTTCTCTTGAGCCACAAGGCTGGACCCACAGGACACAGGACTCACCTTTCCTAGACGTTGCTGTGCCCAGGGCCCGACGAGCAGATCACCACTGTCGCTTGTGCTGGACCCTGAGCACTGCTGTCTGAGCGCAAAAGGGGCCTCCTGAGCCCGAGATGGGACTGCCAGGAGCATGGGCGTGCCTGGTGGGGCCAGGAAAGATGAACCGGTGGCCCCCAATTCCCCCCTTGAGTCTTTAGGAGTAGGGCCCACATCAGCCAGGGAGACACGGGAGGGGAGCTGAGCTGGGAGAGGAGGAGGGAGAGGGGGCTGGGATGCTGTGCACGTGAAGCCCGGAGGCAGGAGTGGGGCGGGATGAGAACACAGCAGGCACCCGAAGAGAAGCGGAGAACACCTAGCTATCAGCATCCGTGCAGGTGGCAAGGCAGCCGAGCAATGGAGCAGCCTCAGTCTAGAGGGGCTTCTGGCTCCAGTCCAGGCCCCCAAGGAGAAGCCCTGTTTTAAGCTCCTCTCATCAGGGAGGCCCTCCTTCAAGGATCAATGTCACCTCTGCCACAAAGCCTTCCTCCGTCTAGCCAATGGAAGCCCTCGCTCCCTCCGTGCGCACAGCACTCTGCACCTCTCTTGGAACACTTACTCGGTCCCAGGCTGTAGCCGGTTAACTCCCTGCGCAGCGGCCCCCTGCACAGGAGGGAAAGGGCCCCAGCGGTACACACACGTTGCGCCCACTCACTGTTTCATTACTGAATAAAGGCTGGGAGCACCTGAAAAGCAGGGTGTGCATCATCTCCATTTTCATCCAGTAGCCAGGGCTTTCCGCGGTGTCAGGTACCGAGCAGGTGCTCATGAAACGCGTGCCCAACAAGTGACCGAAATGGGGGCTTTGGAGAGCACACGCGTCCGCCTGAACTACTCTCCCGGGCTCGTACCGATGATCAAATTTCACACTGGAGGTGACCAGGCCAGAGGATAACTGATCTCCCTAAAGACACTAAGTGTCAGTTAAACTGCTGTACTTAATAGGGCCTGACTTAGATGGGCCATTCTGAACAAAAGCGGTAACTGGCCCGGGAATCAGCCTGCTTTAAGCTGCTATTACTGCGACCACACGAGTCCCCAGGATTCCTGGAGCCCTCAGACCAAGGCCCCACTCAGAGAGCTGCAGCCCCCCGACACAGGCGATACGCTCCCGGACCCCCACCTTCCACCGCCCCGGACCCACGGAGGGCATTCTCCCAGGGAATCCAGGATAATCCTCTCCGGAGGTTTGTTCCTCCCAGGGCTGTTTTGTGGTTTTGTCTTTAATCATGTCGTCCACCGGCTCTCAGTGATCTCACCCCGCTGAGCACAGAAGCCTGACAAAGAGTGAAGAGGCTCTGGCCGGAGGAGACGAGGAGATGGGCGGGAAGGCCTCAGAGAATCCACCAAGTAGTAAATGTGTTTGTTCTGTTTCTTGGGCGTATCCAATACTCATTACCCCCGAGGAACGTGTGCCAGCATCAAAGAAGAGGGAGGGAGGGAAACGGCCTTTATCTGCCACGACAGATTATAATCTCCAGCAGACAAGGCGGACAGCAGGAACACACATACTGAAAGGGGAAGACAAAGGAATTTGCGCAACCAGAAATCAGCTGAGTCCTTCAGTTCAGAAGGGCAGTGGAAAACACCTCCTCCGCCTGGGCAGTGCTCGGAAGAGAGGAAGAGGGATGGAAGGGACATGCTGTGGGACGGCCCACCTCCAGCCAACATCCTTGAGGTCACCTGGGAGAGTCAATTCCCTCCCGCAAGACCGGAAATGCAAAAAGGCAGCACCAATCCCTGCCGGTGGCCAGGTATCTTCCCTAAACTCAATGCCACACCCATCCGACGACCCAGACAGAAAATAAAGCGGTCTACAAAGAGGTCCAGAGTCAGGCTGGCCTGAACTAGCTGGTGGAAACTGCACAAGTGGCTTCTGCCTCAGCATGCCAATCCATCCAATGGGAACAAGGGAAGGTGCCACCCATCCAGAAAAATAGCCGTCATTTCTGAGCATGGAATACGGGCCCTTTTGTACACGACGTACTGGGCACACATGGCCTTATGCCCATCGCCCGTCATCCCCTGAGGCGAGCACAGCATGGTCCACGTGTGCTAGAGGAGAAAACAGAGGTTCGGAAGGGGAGACATTACATTCCCAAGGTTACACGTGAGCAGATGGCGGGGCTGGGCCTGGAGGCAGGTCTGCCAGAGCTGGGAGCATCCCAGCCTCTCTTGGCATAGTCTGGGGCATCTGGGTGGCTCAGCTGGTTGAGTGCCTAACTCTTGGTTTCAGCTAGGGCAGGATCTCGGGGTCATGGGATCGAGCCCCGCCTTGGGCTCCGTGCTCAGTGGGGAGTCTGCTTCTACCTCTCCCTCAGCCCCTGCCCCAAATGTGCCTGTGCACATGCTCCCTCTCTCTCTCTCTCTCTAAAGTAAATAAACCAATCTGGAGGAAAACAAAAAACAAAAAACAAAAAGTGATAGAGTTTACAAGAGACTTGACCGCCAAAAAAGGTAAACCATTACTGTTTATTACATACTATTTACATCTGTTGCTCTCGTTGCCTTTGCTGTGCTCCTAGCCCCTGGCTCTCTCCATCACGCACAGAAGGTCGTGTGTTCTTGGTCAAGAAACTGAACTCCACCCCGCACTGTCACCCTGCACAGGGGCCTCTGGCTGCTGTCCCAAAACCCAGCCAATTCTAGGCTCCAAGGGAGCCTCTAGGAGCCCTGCTGAAGACCAGCCCTCTGGGAGGCCAGGCCGCTCCTCCACCCACACCCTACCCACCACCTCTGATGGAGTGCACAGGAGATTTTTCCATTCCTAAAGTGGGCCCCTTGGACCAGCACGACACTCATAATAGGAAGAAGAAAAGAAAACCTTTAGATCCACGTGAGTCTTTTAACACAGGAAATGGCCCTGCTGGAAAGAAGCAAATATTTATGCAAATAATTAACCAAGGAGGTACAGAGTTCTGTCCAAATGTTGAGCAAAACATAGTGAAAAGACAGCTGGGACCAAGAAATGGCCTCTCACAGAGCAGGAGGCGAGAGCAGGTCTGAATCAGCAACTCAGTCCTCAGAAGTGAACCCTGTAGAGAATGCAGTACAAGCCCACACACTGACAGGGCCCTTGTGGGTACCTCCACACCCCGCCCCCTCCCCATCCTCTACTCAGGGAAAATTCTCTCATCTGCATCTCTGGCCAAGGCCATGTTCACTGACAATTCACGGGCATCAAATGAGTCACGAGCTAGAGGGAAACACCAGCTCCCCTTGTCTCCTTAATCTCCTACAGGTTATTTTCTCAACTTTCAGTCAATCCCTACCCTGAATTTTACTTTCAGTGGAAGGGCTAGCAAGCCGGTAGTCTAAATAACAGGCAGCTAGAAATGTCTACAGTTTTTACCCTGTGATGCACAGAAGACAGCATCTTTGCTTGGAAAATAAAGTGAGGCCTCTGGCTCATGCTGTGCCATGTGGTGTGCCGTGTATGAATTCCATGCTGGACGCAAAGCCACGCAGCCAGCCTTCCTCCCGTCATGAGCTTTCCTAACCACTCCGGACTCTATGTGAAAGTGTTTACAAGAAGGCTGTTCATCGCCAGTACCTTTTCTTTCTTTCTTTTTTTTTTTAAGATTTTATTTATTTATTTGACAGACAGAGATCACAAGTAGGCAGAGAGGCAGGCAGAGAGAGGAAGGGAAGCAGACTCCCTGCTGAGTAGAGAGCCGGATGTGGGGCTCGATCCTAGGACCCTGGGATCATGACCTGAGCTGAAGGCAGAGGCCTTAACCCACTGAGCCACTCAGGCGCCCACCAGTCCCTTTTCTTAACCCCAAGTTCTGCTCGACCCACTGGCCTGCATGTCAGAAGACAGCTTCGCGTCTCGACTTAGTCATTAATACACTGGGTAACCAATCACCCACTTCTTAAACTCTGGGACTCAGTGTTTGTCAATCAGTGAAATGGAGAGGGCATCTATAAAAACGGGCACGGAAAAATCAATGCAGTGGGTCACACCCAGCAATGTCCTAAAGAAACGGAAGGGAAGAGACTGGAACCAACCGGAATGTATCAGACACAAACGAGTAGGTTTTGATTCAGCTTCAGATAAATGATCTAGCTTGTGCTGCAAATGCGATTTTTAACAGCCTGACTGACATGTAATTCACATGCCGTACAATTTACCCACTTCGAGTAGGCAACTTGATGGCATTTAGTATACTCGGAATTACACAATCATCCCCACATCGATTTTAGAATATTTCATCACCCCAAAAGGAAACCACATGCCCATCAGCATTCACTCCCCAGCTCTTCTCCAACCCTCCCCCCAGCCGGGGGCTACCACCAACCTACTTTCCATTTCCATGAATTTACCTACTCTGGACATTTCCACATAAAGAGAATCATACAACACGGGTCTTCTGTGTTTGGCTTCTTTCACTTAGGATAATGTTCTAAAGGTTCGGTCACATGGTAACACACACCAGTACTTCATCCCTTTGGGTGGCTGCATAATATTCCACTGCGACACCCATCTACTAATGACATCCGGGTAGTTACCACTTTGGGGCTATGAGATGAATAACACAGCTATGAACCACTCGTGTGCAGATGTTTGTGCAGACATACAAATGGGGTTTTTTAGGTCACTGTCAACAAAGTTTGATGCCAGTGGGCTACAGGGATTACCATGGTATAGCTACATCATTCTATGATTTTTCTTTAAAATCAAACTATGGACTTTCGTCTCATCAAACCAAAGCTGCATTCCTATTGATGCAGCCCCCGGGGAACCTGTGGGCAAAAGTGCTTCACTATCATCTTAAAGAACCTATCATTTCAGAGAATTTCAAGCCTCAGAATAGGCAACTTCGCTGCCCAAACAGACTGGAAAGGGGCGGGGGGGGTTGGGGGGTGGTTGGGAAGGGTCGAGGAGAGGGGCATTTCCATGGCGACAGAAATGGCTGAACCATCAGTAGAATTCAGGTATAGGGGAATGGGTCAATTTCCTTGTTTGGGCCAGTTCCAAGTGGATCGAATTCCAAGATGTAAATTCCTACATCGCAAGGTTTCAGACACAAGGGCACTCACTAGATATAGTCGGAGGCCACTACAGGTTCGTTCTTTCTCTACACACACACACACACACACACACACACACACACACACACACACACTATTCAATTTATAAACTGTTCCATATGAAATCTGACTCCTACCACAGTAACCATGAAGGAGCTAATGTCAGAGGAGAGACAATCCCCAAAGCAGCTCCCTCCACTAGCAAACCTGCATTAATAATTTAGCTATTGGGGCGCCTGGGTGGCTCAGTGGGTTAAGCCTCTGCCTTCGGCTCAGGTCATGATCCCAGGATCCTGGGATCGAGTCCCGCATCGGGCTCTCAGCTCAGCAGGGAGCCTGCTTCCTCCTCTCTCTCTCTGCCTCTCTGCCTACTTGTGATCTCTGTCTGTCAAATAAATAAATAAAATCTTTAAAAAAATAATAATAATAATAATTTAGTTATTAACAGCCATGCGTTACCCAAGGAGCTTGAGAGGGACAACTCTGTGGTCATCTGGGACTCTGGGAACATCTGCATCGTGGCCCCCTCTCTACTTCAAAATCTGAAACTCTGTTGTCTTAAAGAACTTGTCATCCCCAGAGAAAGGGTACATGACAAATTTGTGAAATCTAAGGAATAAATACAACTCCTATATGCCTTAAATTTATGGCCCTCACAAAGCCTGCAAAATATGATAAACCATTATAGGTTTTTCCTGTCTCCCCTGCCTTGGCCACAATTAATTTCGCCATGTTTGAGTGTATTACAGAATGTAATCTATGGAGGCAGGAGATTTAGAGCTCTCATTGCCTTGCAGTAAATAAGCTTCTGCAGTTTGGGGCCCCAGAGGTAAAAGAAGCAATAACAGCAGTCCTCATTTTGGGGAACCATTTGTGTGCATTTTCTGTTTTGCATCGTTAAGCAAGACAAAAGTGCCCGAAGGAAACCAACAGCACTAGGCTAAAGTCACTCAAAATCCGAACGCCAAACCTATTCTGTAATTGAGATGCATGGTATCTCATATACATACCCTAGAAGAACATCATATTGCAAATAAAAGCTGTGTGTTACAAAAAAACAACAACAACAACAACAACAACAACAGAAAATGCTCTAGTTTTATGGATACTATAAACTTCAAAGGTCTGACAATACAGCAAAATTCAGTTAGAAAGTTCTGGATGGGTTTTCCCAAACACTCTCCTGAGAAGAGTAATGGAAACTATTATTTATTGAAGGTCTACTATGTGTGCAAACTGTATTAAGCCTTTACCTATACTACTGTAGAGGGTAGAATTGTGTTTCCCACCCCCAAAAGATAAGTTCAAGTTCTGACCTCCAGTGCCTGTGGATGGGACCTACTTATAAAGAGGGATCTGTGCAGATGTAATCTGGTTAAGAAGAGGTCATCCTGGATCAGAGCAGTCCTGAACCCAATGTCTACAAGAAGCGCACTGTCAACTGGACCTCAGGTTTCAAATGTCTCGTGCATTCAACTCAACCAACATTCACTGAGGGCTGAGAAAGTGTGAGGAAGAGAGCCTGGTGTAAGAGATTTACAGAAAGATAGCCCCTGACTCTGAGGAGCCCAGTCTTAAGTTTTTTTCTCAAGTACATGGGCCTGAGCACATGCTTGGATTTAATGAACCCATCACCAACAGGTGTGGTCTGTGCCAGCTGGGAAAAAACAATACTCACTTCCATCTATAGCATCTGTACCACCATCCCCACGTGCACTACCCCCCTGCCCCCACTTCCCAGGCTGGGCAGGGCCACATGACTAGCTTGGGCCAATGGAATGCAGGCAAGATGATTCCTATCACTTTCAGGGTAAGGAAAAGAAGCAACAGCACATGACAAGCCCTGCAAACTCTTGCCTTGCTACACCAATGTTCCAGGCAGGCGAGCCCTGATCGGCCCTGGACAAAGTCACCAGGAGGAGCAGAGTCCCTCCCATTCCTGCCACCCCACCTGCAGTCTTTGTATAAGTGAAAAGTAGGCTTGTTCATGTTAAACCAATGAACTATTGGGGAAATTTATTACTGCAGCAAAGGCCTATCCTATTCTGACTAATACCTTCTCTAACATACATCCCCATGGGAGCATACCACCATCAGGAGCAGGTTACCTTCCAAGACCCAGAGCCTGAGTGGAGCCCAAGCATGAAAAGGTCCCAGTGTAGACGTTTAGCATTACCATCCCATTCTCCAGAAAGTTCCACCACCTCAGCAGGCCAACTTATGGAATCTGCAGGAACTCTCTGTCCCGTGGAGAACACTACAGTCCTGACTCGTCTAAAATGAAAACCTCCATGCTATGGACTGATAACTGAAGGGATAATGGAACGGACAATCCAGGAATCAGAGAGAGGGTGTGTGATGTGAGGGAGGCATCAGATAAGGAACAAGAATTTCTGAAATGAGCCCTGCAAGGATGCGTCCCAGTAAGCTTGGGTGGGACGGTTCCGGGGGAGGGCACAAACTTTTCCCCCACACACAACCCACCCTACCCAATTCCCACCTAACGAAACCAGCCCAGACCACCTGTTCTACACATTTTTGCTATGATGTCACCACTTCCTGAGAGAAAAGGCAATAACTGGCTTGAATGGGACTCAGTTTTCCCACTGAGGATGTGCAGGTCATTTCACCCCCAAGAGTCTATCAACAGACAACAATACTCTGCAGGCCTGCCATGAGAAATTTATCGAACTGATTGCACAAAACAGTCTGATGTACTATAGACAGTCAACAAATACTCTTTCTCTCCCCCACCAGCATAAATACTGGCCAAATATGTCTATTGCACATGGGTTGCAATCAGTAGTGTGAGAGCCTTTTCTAACATCTCTGGGGAGAGTCCCAAATCTCTAGGTAAACTAGAGAGTAATGCTATTTTCCCAAAAATGGAACGATCCAATTCAAGTACTTAATGAGCACCAAACAGCCAGCAGATTTCTCAACAAGCAGAGGAAAAAACCCGCATAATCGGCAAACTATTTCTCCTCTTCCCCATGCAACCAAATATGGGAGATAACCCAAAAACCCGGAGGATAGCCTCACGAGCCACACACAAAATGCCTAGACATGAAGTATCTCCAAGCTACTAGAATTACTGACACAACCACCCTCTAGCTCATTGCCAAGGTTCAGGAAAATGGCAGAGCACCTTTCTCCATAATAAAGCAAACTTCCTTCACTGTGGAAACTCAGCTAGGCGCTTTGTGTAGGTCATCACTTCTAATTTCCAGAATAATTCCACAGAACGGGACAGGGGTCTGTGACACGGATTTAACAGCCCAGCCCAGTACTAGACTAGCTTCTTCTGATTCATTTAGGGGATTCCTCCCAGTGTCTAGGTTTCCTGGGGTTGCTGTAACCCTGGGTGGCCACAAACTGGCTGGCGAACAAGAGGTTTAATCCCTCACAATTCTGGAGGACGAAAGTCTCACACACAGGCTTGGAGTAGACAAATCTTTTGAGGGGTCACCATTCAACACACTACACCTCACTACAGGGGTCTAAGCTAGCCAGTCAGAGCACCTCATGCCCACCTCTACCCCCAACCCACCACCCAGCCATACGACCCATACGTGGGTCCACACAGGGTACTCAGCGGACAGAGAGGGGGCCAGGAACCAGCATCGTCTACTAGAAACACGTCTATGTTTCTAGTAACCAGAAAGTTAAAAGGAGCAAGTACAATTCACTTTAATAATATATTTTTATTTCACCCAACATGTCCAAAGTAGGGCAGAGACAGTCCTTGTCTTCAAAGCGTTTACAGAAGAGGCCCCAAACATGGGACTAATCACAGCAACCTAGAACAGCTGAGGAAAGAAAACAGAGGATGGAAGGCCCAAAGAGCTCCAACTCGTAGGCCATGAGGACAAGTAAGAAAGGACCTTTCTTCAGCTTTCAATGGACGAACCAAGAGTAGAAAATGCAGCTTTTCTGATGGGCACCCCAAGTGGGCCTCGAACACCCACCCACACGCCAAGTTCGCAGTCTGGGCAGAGCAGGGTTACCAATGGCTCCTGCTCACAGCTGAAGCCAGGGCAATGCCTACTAGGGAGGAGACGCCAAACCCCCTTGGATTTCCGAGGCTGTCTTGCCAGAGGGCTGTCTGTGATGATGGGGGTTTTGGCAAACTGCAGGCTAGGAAAGGGCCCCATGAAACCGAACTCCCTCCCCAAAGGGAGGGGTGAACATCGCAGTATTAGGACTATTTGCGTGACCACTGGAGAGAGGTAACTCTTACAAAGTATGAGGATGTGAGAGCAAATCTTTCAACAGGATATGTACCTGCCAGCAGAATCTTGGGTGTCCCCGAGTTACTCTGTTCTTCACAAAATGAAGAGCCTATCGAGTGCTAGTCTGTGATACCACTTTTTTATAAATGCTATCCCATACAGTCCTCACAACAGTCCACTGAGGTAGTTACTGCCTCCATTTTGCAGATTAAAAAAACCTGAGATCAGAGAGGTTAAGTGACATGGTCAAAGTCACACAGCCAGGGTTCAGTGCCAACAGAACCCTGGTTCTCCCTCCCCATGGGCCTTGCCACTAAGGTCTGTATTTCCCCAAGGGGTGGCCTAATGACACTGAGCATGGGGCAAAGAGAACTGAAAGAACCAGTCACAGTTCTAAGTAGACCATGGGCCCCTGAGAGAAAGAGAAAGATTTTCTAGGTTCTTTTTGTTGTTGTTGTTGTTGTTTTTGGTATATGAAATTTCCCAACCAATATGAAAACCAAAACCTAAATGATAATGTCTTCAGCAGTGGCCCAAGGGTGTCCATCAGCAGCTTCCAAGCTGAGGTTCCCAGGGGCTATAGGGGTCCCGAAGTTTCCTAGGACTGGATCAAAAGGGCCAACTGAACACATCCATTCGCCTAAATGCTGAGCGATTAGCACGTCAGATGTCTTTGTTCAAACACATTAGTGTGGTAACAATAACTCCACCCTTCCAGCGGCCTCTCCTCTCTGTTATAAATGTCTTCCATTAACGTTTTAACAACACAAATTATTATCTAATAACTGCTGTTTGGTAACAAGCTATTTCAAAACATCTGGTTTGTGGAGGGATATTCGGAAAGAAGTCCTTGGCTGGGTTAGACAGAAAGGAAGGAGGCTGGGATTTACCCAGACCTGTGTCGTCCACATTGGGAAAACCGGAGACGGCCTCCAGGAGGTGCCCTACCAGAGCCCAAGTTTACCATTAACAATGAGGTAACATTTCTCATACTGTCATTCTCCCAATGCTTAACAAAGCTCACATTCTTTCATTAACCTTCACGGTGGGTGAGCAAAGTGAATTAGAATTTCCATTTTATGTATGCAAAGAGAAACAGTAATCCCATTTCTAAAGGGAGGAACTCAAACCAACTAACTAATCACCAGTAGATTAGTACCCTAATGAAAGGGTGCCCATCCTGATAAAGTCAATGCTGAGCAGGAAAGAAAAAGGACAGGGAATCCTGGTGGTAATCCCCTCTGTGGTTTGACTTTCTACGGGTCATGTATTTCTCTGTGAGAAGCCTCAATTTCCCCAGCAATAGAATGGGGATAATCTCTGCCACCTGGTAATGAAAGTCAAGCTAGAAATTACTTTGGACTGCCTGGATGATCAGCATTATGCAAATTGGTTGGTACCATTACAGGGCAACTAAACACAGTTATAACTCTTATAAAAATACTTCCATGGAAATTAAGGCTCAATTAAGAGGCTCCATTAAAAAAAAACCTCCATCACCTTGGTTTTTTTTTTATTTTTTATTTTTTCACCTTGTTATTTTAAAGACAACAATATTTAAAGCCAGCTTAGCCATTCCTAGAGAAGGGATAAGTCGAGGCCACTTTTAGGCAACCAACTTGAGCAATGGGAAGCTGAGTAAGGTAGAAGGGTCCACAGTGACCCCTTGACTGATCCAGACAGGGCCCCCAGGCAACCCACCTCAAAATAGCCACCATAAGCCCTAGCTGACCAAGGGGCTACTTACACCAGGACACAGGGACCAAAAAAGGAAAATTCCATACATTCCCATGCCTCCTCACTTTCCCCTTTAACCGCAGCCCCCCAGCACTGCCTCCAGCAGACGGTCTCTCTGCTGTCTTGAGAGCCGCTCCCTTGCAGTGTCTTCAATAAACTTCTATCTCCTTTGCTCTGCTTCCGGTGATTTTCTTTCATTGCCCACACCCACAGCCTCCACCCATCAGCAGATCACCCCGCAGTAGATCTAGGGCCTTTCTCTAACAGTCTCGATAAAGCTCCACATTGAGGGGCGCCTGGGTGGCTCAGTGGGTTAAGCCTCTGCCTTCAGCTCAGGTCATGATCTCAGGGTCCTCGGATCAAGCCCTGCATCGGGCTCTCTGCTCGGCAGGGAGCCTGCTTCCCCCTCTCTCTGCCTGCCTCTCTGCCTACTTGTGATCTCTGTCAAATACAGAAATAAACTCTTTAAAAAAAAAAAAAAGCTCCGCATTGATAAACAGTTGGCTAATAAGAACGGACAAGACAAGGGTAGATATGGCAAAATAGTTGCAAGGCAGACTAGAATCCAGAGACAGGAGGTCCCTGCCCAGGACACAGCCACTGGCTCACAAACCTTGTCCCAGGTATGACATCCACACCGTATGTCTCTGCACAGAGCTACAAGGTCCAGTGTATCTTACAAATTCTCTCCCGGGCAGGGCACATAGGGCAAAACTTGAGCTAACTTGACTCAATATAGCTCCGCTTACCCAATCCCTTCAGAAGAAGCAAAAGAACAGCAACAACTTAAGACAAATGGACCAGAAGCTCTGAGATTCACGGTCCCAACACTCATCAAACTTGAAAAGGTACCTGCACCCCCAAGGTCACTGCAGCGCTGTTCGCAACAGCCCAGACGGAGACACAACGAGAGCGTCCATCAACGGATGACCGGATAAAAACAAATGTGCTCCTGGAGCTACACCCCTCCCTGGAAGCAAGATCACCATTTAAGCTCAAGAACTCCCCCCTCTCCCTAACCCAAGGCACTGTGGACTGCTGGGGAAACCACTCAGAGTGTGGGTGTTTAAAATGTAAATGTTTCGATGAGCGGACTCTGGAGGGCTCAGCTGGTGATCAATTTACCTTTTAACTGTCTTTTCCTGCTCCACAATTTACTCTAGGTGAAGCAGAGCCTCCTGCTTAGGTGAGACCGAGGCTAAGAAAACACGGAAACCCTTCCAGGACTGACAACCAGTGGGGCCCTCCAGTCCAGGGGCCGGGGTCCAGCCCCCGGTGCCAAGCACAGCTGTGCTGGGGACCCAAGAAAGTGGGAGAAACAGCCCCCACAGAACCCAGGAGCTGAGCATCTCAAGGACAGCTGACGCACGCAGAAAAACATGGAACACACATCAGTGCCCGCCACGTGTCACGTGAGTGTCACCAACGGAACCGAGGAGGCTGCTCTGGCCCGGACCGCCCTGGGCAGGGACTGGAAGGAGCAGCTCTGCCATGAAGGTATGCAAACCTCGAGGGAGCAGGAGGCTAGAGAAAGGAGGGACCCAGCTCCCAGAGGGCTACAGTTTGCATTTTTGCCTTTGTCGGAAGGGGTTGGGGGGGTGGGGGAACGCTTCGGTGCCATTTCCCTTCCTCTCAAACTCAAAAACTGTGAATGAGCTCCTGGTTCTTTTCAAATGGCCAGCTTACCCTGCGTCCCTCCCGGAGCTTCATAAGCCATCGTGAATCAATAAAGAGAGTTCACCCTGGGGCATGTTCCATGAAGCCTCGCACATGAGCAGATGCTGCCCTACAAACTGGCATCACGGCACAGAGCGGCTACTGTGGGTGGGGGGGCTCTGGCTTGACGCCGCTGTCCGTTTTCCCAACCCCCCACCTCACCGACCTGAAAGAGCCTAGCCAGGTCTCTCCCTACCTGGACTCCACAGGATACCTCTCATTCTTCTTTCAAAGCAGCCTGGGAGGATCAGGCACGTTTCCCATAACATACTAACCTGGCAAAGCCATCTACTCCTGTACCCTTCCTTGTCCTAAAACAGGTGTTGAGAAGTAAAACTCTAGTATTTGGCCTGTTTTCCCTTCATAATTACCCCGCATACACCCCCTCTTGTATGTGTTTTCCTCCTGTAATTACTAAGAGGGCTCCTGGTTTGACCCCAGCACACTGCTGAGTCTCTTTTGCAGCAGAATGTGGCTGGGGGACTACATTTTGGCGACAGATGTAGACAGAAGTCCTGTATGTGACTTATGGGAGGGTTCCTTAAGAAGGAGCTCATTCTACTCAGGGTCCTCCTCCTTCCTCCAGCCTGGAACTTGGATGACATGCATGGTACTCAAGCAGCACTCTGGGCCATGGAGCAGTTAGCAGAGGAGTGCATAAGAAAGGGAGCATGGGTCCCTGGTGACTTGGAGCCATCAAGCCACCCTAGATCACCTACCTCCAGAAAGCTCTGAAAGTCGCTCAGTGGGCTAAGCACATGCCTGAGCAATGCATTTTCCACGCTAATAAATCAAATTACTGAATCTGACTTGGGTTTCAATAGACTGAGAGCTCCCAAACAAAACACATTTACAAATACATTCTAAGCACACCTATTTCTAAGACTCCAAGAAAAATTAAAAGCCAAGGCAATACAGCTAAACAGGCACACACAAACACAAAGGCATGCACACGCACACACGCACACACACCACTGAAGTCACTGTCCACCCTGCCACACAACAGAATTCAACTCAAACAGACTCTTCCAGGAAAAGAAGCCCCATTTATTCCAACATCATCTCAGATATTTCTAAGTATCTTTCTCAGCCCCACTACACTGTGTGTTATTGAACTCTGTATCCCCAAGTGTCTACCACAATGCCTGGCAACACGGTAAATTTGATAATGAATGAAATAAAATTCCTCCACTGGCCCAGGAGAGGGTTAAAGAGCGTACACAAGACATACCAACATCTTCCTTCCTGGCGGCGTCTGTCGGTGTTTCCAGTAAACATCCTTCATCCGTTCTCCTGAGGACCCCATCCCTCTTTCCGGTACACAAGCCCCCTATAGAGGCTTCCCCGGGCAGCTCACATCACTGGCTGCGAGGGAGAAACTTTCCAGCCCCACCACCTGTAAGTTCTGGCTCATCTCCACCAACCTTCCTCTTCCTACTAGGACACTGACTCTCCACAGTGGAAGAGCTCGAGCCACGGAATTAATCCCTCTAGCAATCCTTTTCTTGATTGTGAAGGCCGCTAAAGATCTAACTATATACATTACGAGCTCAACATCTATCGTGACCTGATTCACTGGCAACAACGTTAAAGAATTACCTGGCAGGTTTATTGCCAAGAGCAGCTCATTCAACCCTGATGGTCCCCAACTCTGGGACCAGCCTGTTTCTACATCAGGGTCTGGACCCAGTTCCCCAGCCAGCACCCTATACTCCTAGGGAAATGAAAGCCCCCAATGCCTCCTACCCAATAGCGACATGGGCTCCTCTCTGCTTTAACTGATTCTCCAACTCTGCCAAAGGCATATTCTAAACGTCCATCCTCCTGAGCCCGGCCACTCAATTCCTTCCTTACTCACTTGTTCTGAGAAGTTTTTGTCCCCGTCAGCACGTCTGAACAACACTACAATTCTTGTTTGGTCTCACAGCCTTCCACTTTTTAAAAAAAATCCCTTACTACCCTTCTTCTTCCAGGCCAACTCTCTGCCCTGGCCCGTGGGGAGGTACGATTCCTGTCCCTCCATCAAGAATGACGGCGTCCTCCTATCCTATCGTCTACCCTGTACAGCTCAGTGCCCGAGACCACACCACGGGACCACCAGTTCATATGCTGTTCGTGGTAGCTGCAACCCACCGTCTTTTTTTTTTACTTTCCTTTATTTTATTGTATTTTTTAGAGGGAGAGAGCATGGGGGGGGAGGGGAGCAGAAAGAGAGGGAGAGAAAGAATCTTAAGCAGGCTCCATGGCCAGCGTGGGTGGAAGCCCAACGGAGGGCTCTGTATCATGACCCCGAGATACTGACCTGAGTCAAAATCAAGAGTCAGACGGAGCCACCCAGGAGATCCCATCATCTTCTAATTACTGTTTGTTTAAACCCTCTATTCCCAGCAGACCAATCGGTCCATAACAACCTTTGGGAAAGTAAACGGGCTATGGGGATGGTAGGGGGGAGGGTGGGCACAAACTCTAGGTAATGAAACTGACTTAAGGAAGTGTGAAGAGAGCACAGCTGCCAGAATTCCCATCCTTCTCCCAGAGGCCTTTCCTGCATGTTCGAGTTCTCTGGGGAAGAGGACGGGTACCAATCCATCCACGTCTCCAGCCCCCACACACAGTTTGTCCTATTGCTGCATTCTACTGGGATGCCACTTTGAAGTTACACATCACACTCGATTTCATCTAGAGGCAGTGGTGCAGCAAAAAGGTAATATTCACCAACATGAATGTAACCTCTAATAAAACACAGAATTCCAGCTCAAATGCATGGAATTGAAGCTGCCAACTTTTTTCATGGCCAAGCAGTTGCTAGGTTCACTCAGTCTGGAGATACGGGGTGTGGGCCTGAAGGCAGCACGAGGCCCTTGTATCCAGTTCAGCCAAGGAATGAAGCCAGCTGGCAAAGGTCTCAGAGAAACAAAGTCTGCAACTGGCCGGGGTTAGTTAGGATCATGGCAGGGAGTCGAGAGATGGGTACCTCCTCTCCATCTTTAGGCAGCCTTCTCTTCTTCTACCACGCCTCCAAAGCTGGTGGGGGTCTCAGAAATGGGCTCAAATGTACAGGGAAATTTTAAGTATCATAAGGGTAGAGTGCCAGACACACTCAAGAAGGCTGCTGCAGAGCCTCCCACTCCTCCGGGTGTCAAGCCTTTGTGGGATCCTCTCCCCTTAAATGTGGACAGGACCTATGATTTGCTTCTGATCAAAATAGTAAGGCAAAGCCAAAAGGATGTACGTGGTTATGTTACAGAAGACTGCAGGGCTCCTCTTTCTTTTGCTGTCTTGATGAAACAAAAGGCTATGCTAGGACATGGCCAGGAACCGAGACCAGCCACCAGCTGACATCCAGCAAGAAAAACGAGGCCTCCATCCAGCTGCCTGCGAGGAAATGAATGCTAACAACCACACGAGTTTGGAAAGGGATCCTTCCCCAGCCGAGCCTCAGATGAGACCACAGCTCCAGCTGATCCCCTCGCCTGGAGCCTTGCAGAGAGCCCCACTATGCCACACCTGGTCCCCTGACCCACAGAAAATATGAAATAAAAAGCATGTGATACTTTGAAACACCAAGTTTGGGGTAAAATTGTTACACAGCAATAGAAAGCTAATGCAGGCCAAGTGAGGAGACAGGAAGGGATTGTTTAATAAATGAATGGAACACACAGCCACCTGGCAAAAAAGTAAAGTTGAATCCCTGACTTGTTCATGACACCAAAATAAATTCCAGATGGGTGAAAGACTAAAATATGAAAAATGAATCCAAAGAAGAAAACACGAGTTTTTTAATATGTAATTCTGGGCAAGGAAGGCTTCCATGGGACATGAAAACCTAGAAGAATTTCTTCATCTAGAAAGGATGAGTCGATCTAAAGTGAGAAAATCTATCTGCCACTTGTATTACAAAGGGGTTAACTTCCTTAAAAACAGCGCTCACAGATCATAAGAAATTAAAGTAGCTCCTACCCATTAACAAGAAAAGATCCTTTCGAAAAGATACCCGCACAGGTATGCCCGGGTGGCACAGTGATTTCGGCTCAGGTCATGATCTCAGGGTCGGGGGATGGAGCCCCACTTTAGGTTCCGTGCTGGGGGGCGTGAAGCCTGCTGAAGATTTTCTTTCTCGCTCTGCTCCTCCCTCCCAACTCTCTCACACTTTCTCCCCCCAGCAAAAAAGAAAAGATGCTCACTCATTCTAAGACAAATAAAATAAGGCACCAACTGTGATAAAATGTCGCTGACACAGTGGGTTGAAAGCAGTGGGGAGATGAGCACCCTCATTTATGGCTGGGGACAGGGGGATTGGAACAGACTCTCTGGAGGACAATGAGGCATAACCAACAAAATATCAAATGCACTTAGCTCTTCAACTCAACAATTCCGCTTCTCTAGATATTTGAAACAACCTATGTATAAGGCTATTTCTTGTTTGTCCCAGCAAAGATGTAAGTCATCCCAGCGAGCAACACCAGGTAGGTTAAATAATTTATGGTACAGCCACACAACAGAATGCCATGAATACCAGAAACCATAAAAATAAATAAGGCGGCTCTTTCTGTTCTGACAGAGAGATCTCAGAGATAAATTCAGTAAATAAACAACAACAAGCAGAAAACAGGTGCTTCCAGAGGGGAGAATAGGGGTGGCCAGGGATCAGATAAGAGGGAGATAAGAGGGATCAGATAAGCTGTGTGTTCTTTGGCACCTTAGGAATATCATACCATCTGGTTGTGTTCCTTTTCCAGAACAATAAAACTCAAATCAAAAAAAATATATGCAATTGGTAGAAAAGCATGTATGATATAACGATCTTGCCCTGATGCTGTATATACAGAATATTACACACATATGCCGTGACATAAAGATACTGTAAATGTTACAACTGTGTACTGTATGTTACATATTTTCTATTAGGTTTATATACTCTGTATTGTACAGCTACTTCTGGAAGAACACAGGAGGATCCGAGGACCAGTTTCCTGTGGGCTGGAGAGCTCGTAGAACTGGTAACTAGCAAAATGGGTAACAAGACACCAAGGGCGAGAGAGGGAACTACGTTTTCACTGTGTGTTCTTCCATTTTTGTACCAGTGTACGTATCACCAATTTAAAAACACAGCATTGGGACGCCTGGGTGGCTCAGCTGGTTGAGCGGCTGCCTTCGGCTCGGGTCGTGGTCCCGGTGTCCTGGGATGGAGTCCCACATCGGGCTCCTTGCTCGGCAGGGAGCCTGCTTCTCCCTCTGCCTCTGCCTGCCACTCTGTCTGCCTGTGCTCGCTCCCTCTCTCTCTAACAAATGAATAAATGAAATCTTTAAAACACACACACACACACACACACCATTAAAAAACAAGTTGAAGCCACTGTGCTTCCTCTGGTCCTCTGTCTTCCCTTAAGACATTGTGATGGATCCCTCAAGACTCTCTGTCTTTGTCCCCCATTGAATAACTGCAGGTGTCCTAAAAAGCGGGCATCAGAAGGTATGGACTTGGCAGCATCGACCATAGGTCCGTCTCCACACAGAAGCTGAGTGACCTAGGGCAGGACGCTCAACATTTCTGAGCCTTGGTTTGTGCATCTCCAAAATGGGGTTAATACCCTTCCAGGTAATGCCTCCTGTACTGTTTTCTAGGGCTTCTGCACCAGCTGTCCTAAACTGCGTGGCTTCAAACAACAGAAAGCTCTTCTCTCACAGCTCTGGAGACCAGAAGTTCAAAATTGAGGTGTTGGCACAACTGTGCTCTCTCTGAAGGCTGTAGGCAAGAACACTTCTTTGCCTCTCTCCTCGTGTCTGGTGGTTGCTGGAAATCCTCGGCATTCCTTCTTCTGTATCTACATCACTCCAACTTCCACCTCCGTCTTTATGCGGCCATCGATCGTCCTCCTCAGCGTGTGTCTGGGTGTCCCCTCCTCAGAACCCACCCTAATCCAGTACACCTCATCTTAACTAACTGCATTTGCAAAGACCCCATTGCCAAATAAGGTCACGTTCAAAACTGGACTAGAACATGCCTTCTATTTTGTGGACACAATCAGCCCATCTGGAAGACCATGGGAAGATGACAGCGATCATGTAATGCCCCGAGAACACGGCAGGCAGGCGCACACGGCAAATGCTCGGCGAGCGGGATCTCATCACTATCAGACACGGGGGACTAGTCTTCTCCCACGCAGCAGGCTCCTGCTCTGAAGATCAGGCCTGGCTTCTCCACTCCTCATAAAAGCAAAAACCGCAAGCAAGAAACCAAAAGCTAACAAGCCGGCATCCTTGCGGCTGATGTGTTGTTAAGACTTTCAAAACAAACAAACCAGGGCTGGGTCCCAAGTCCCTGATGTAAATATTTTATCAGTGGCTCTGTCTGAGAAAACCCCACACAGGCATGAGGGCCCCACAGGCCTCCTCCTGGGAGGAGCTGGTCTGCCAGGAAGGAGCCCCCTGGGCTGCTCTAAAAGCAGAAAAGGCTTTCCTCAAGGTGCGTACCTCTGGTTCCAACATCTGGCCGCCTTCCCGCAGAGCAACAACTTCCAGAAACAAAGGCCTGGAAGCACTCGGGCTGTAGGGGAGATAAAGCCCCTGGCTAAGGCGGAATCCTGGGCAGCATACACTGGGCCTTCCCAGGAGAGTCAGACTAGATGGTAAGGCCAGCGAAGAGAGGCAGAAATCCTGGGCCCACCCTCGGTGGAAACCAAAACAGCCATCAGGACCATCAAAGCTGCTGCCCACACGGTGAGATTGACTTCGAGCTCATTAAGTCATAAGCTCCCTGCAGGGTGGATTTTCTCCATGGATAATGCTGGGAAATCAGAAAGTAAGTGGCCTGGGAGAACCTGGGCCCTATTAACCAACCAGGCAGACAGAGCTTCCATTAAAAGTGGAAAATGTCTGAAATTCTGAAGCTATCCTTGGACAGCTGTTCAGAGATTCCATTACGAGTTTCTGGGAAGCCCTCTGGGAGGGCTCACACCAATGTGAGAGAGAGAGAGACCGCCCACAGAAGGGAGGTGAGAAGAGTCTGGGCTGAGAGGGCTAGGGCCAGGGTTCGAATCCTGACTGCTTGGGGCTCTCCCTCCCTCTCCCTGAGCTGCAGTTTCACGAGAGGCAGAAACGAGAGCCCTGGACGCCCCCCCAGCCGCCACCTTCCCACAAGGCACCCAGATCTCAGGACCCCTGATTTCCATATAAAAATGGCGCAGCTGAGCCGGACCCGGTGCACACACTGGACGCATTTAGGAAAGGACTGTTCCTCACAAAACGGAAATCTGTGATCTGTGTCGTCCCACCTGCCAGGTGTCGAATGGTCCCGCACGTGAGGAGCGTTGCCAACAGAAACAGTCCCCAAGTCACAAGCCCACCAACCACACCAGTCCCCAAGGGAGTCAGAACTCCCTCAGCGTGTCATGAAGGTTACTCCAAATAAATTAAATGAGTTGCTGAAAAGGTTCCCAAAGGCATGCCAATGCCATCCTGGAGTCAGGGACCCAGTGCAGAAATAAAAGAAGAAGTGAGGCTCCATGTGAGCCCCGACTCTGGGACCCGGCCGTGAGATGACTCAGGTACACCAGACACCTGAGCCTTCAGGGTCCCCACCGGGGCAAACAGGGGTCAGCAGTGCCTCTGCCCCCAATGCTTCTTACAAAGATTAAGTGAGAGGTCTCTCCTAATGCCTTCCTGCCAGGCGCTAAATAAACGGTTGGTCTGCCCCCTCCATTGCTCTTCCCTCCCTCCTCTCTCTGCCTCTCTTCCCCGCTCCCGTGGTCACAAGATCCCTCCCCAGTTCCTGCAGGGACAGGGTCAGGGCTCCCTGCCCAAGAATACCCTTCTCGAAATCCTAAATACCCACAGGCCTGAGCACTGGGCTCCTTACATCCTCCCACTGCCCCCAACACCCAGCTCTGCAATTCCTTCCCCATCCCCTGAAGTCATGCCTGTGGACAAAACAGCCTCTGCCAGTGGGTCCCAAACGTGTGTGTGGGAACACTCAGGTCCCCTGCAAGGTGTTCACTGGTCAGCGACATTCAGGAGCCATTGCTGGGACCTCTCCCTGTAAGTAAACTGTGCCATATAAAAGACCATCTTTTAAAGGCTCCACTCCAAAACTGCTAGAGCTTGTACAGGAATTCAGTAAAGTGTCAGGATATAAAATCAATGCACAGAAATCAGTTGCATTTCTTTACACCAACAACAAGACAGAAGAAAGAGAAATTAAGGAGTCAATCCCATTTACAATTACACCCAAAACCATAAGATACCTAGGAATAAACCTAACCAAAGAGGCAAAGAATCTATACTCAGAGAACTATAAAGTACTCATGAAAGAAATTGAGGAAGACACAAAGAAATGGAAAAATGTTCCATGCTCATGGATTGGAAGAATAAATATTGTGAAAATGTCTATGCTACCTAAAGCTATCTACACATTTAATGCAATGCCTATCAAAAT